>OY757935.1:30465501-30478001 GCA_963585895.1 Sepioteuthis lessoniana
GCTCTATGCCGATACAGGATGTAGCCAGGAAGACCTCCCGGGAGCGCTGGATGATAGAGACGGGTGGCGTGAGTGGGTCAGGTAGATCTGTGTTAGCAGCGGGACATGATGATGATGATGATGCGTAAGAGTCATGGTAATCTTTCGATGGCTTTGGAGAAATCGATCCACGAGATCACCAATTTTGACTATCCGCCGAATTCCAGATGTACGTTCAAAAACCTCGAGGCAACACTATTATTCGACGACTTCTCCAAGGCATTTGACTCCATACACAGAGGGAAGATGGAGCAATTACTTCTAGCCTACGAACTCCCCAGAGAAACCGTCACAGCCATAATGATGTGTGTGTGTGTGTATATATATATATATATATAGATAGATTGATAATGTATATAATGTGTATGTATTTGTATTTTTGTGAGCAGATACATTGATAATGTCTATACTATCACTATATTAATATGAGTGTGTGAAGATTAAAAGGTTTGGATTCATACCTTTCCCAAGGGTATTATTGGCGTCTAGTATTCAACTCCCTAACTTTCTTCAAATCTCCCACAAACCTCCGCGCCCTTCCGGTGCGTGACGCCACCTGCACCCTGTCACCCCGTTCCGTCATCTCGGGCTATTGTGACATCTCTGAGTGGCACGTCCGCCCTGCACGTGCGTTACCACCTACATCAAGGTTTGCACCTAACTAACCCATGTGCTGAGCCGAGAGGTTCTCAGTCTAACTAAACTCAAAGGCATGAACCGAAACCCCTTGGCCATTACGTTACAATATGTCAGCATAGTTGTGTGAATAGATAGATATTGCACATGAAATGTATCAGTGTCTCTGTGAGTAGATAGACCGATAGATAATTATAGAATATGTGTATATTAGTCAATGGGTATATTAGTCAATGTGTATCTTAGTCAATGTGTATATTAGTCAATGGGTATATTAGTCAATGTGTATATTAGTAAATAGATGGATTGGGAGATAATATGTATATATTAGTATAAGTGAATATATATAGCACTAATACCTTTGGGAAAGGTATAAATCCAATTATTCTCTCTCCAGCTATGGGTAAATAGTAGGACAGACTAGGTTCTTCAGCCTTGGTGAGGCAACAAGTCTAGGAGAAGGAAAACTCTGAATTCAAACCTGTTAAACTCTGCTTAAAAATCGACCTTGTGTCATATCCTGCCCGAGCGGAGGGGTTGGGTAAATAGGATAAGTGTGTATTTATAGAGATTCGTTTAGTTTGGTTGGGTTTTCTGGCATATCTACCGTTGTAGGTTATTTAATGCCTATTTCTCTTTATACATATATATTAGATATATGATTTGTTGAAAATATGTCTAAACGAGCTTGAGCTCATTCTATTTACACACAGTTAAATGGTTTCAACTGTTGTTATATATCAGTCAGAATTTAACATCGGTCATTTGTTTGTGCACATAGTTGGTAGGTATTTTCCTTTTTAAATGAGTCAGAAGTAATATGTTCGCACACAAATAATGCTATTGTTTCTACCGATAAATGATTTCAGTTATTGCTATCTAACACTAATAATTTTATTCGCTATAAATCATTTATTTGCACACAGTGAAATGGTTACAAATATTGCTATTTAACACAAAGTATTCTATTCAACAATGATCATTTATTTGCACACAGTCAAATGGTTCCAAGTATTGCTATGTAATACTAATATTTCAATTTTGTCACACATTTAAAGAGTTTTAACTATTGCTCTGTATAAGTAAAAATTTATGTTTTCATGCTGATTGCATGAAACGCAGGGTCACAGACTGCACCATGTAATATATATATATATATATATATATATATATATATATATATATATATATATATATATCTTTTTTATATAAAGATAAAAATAAAAAATCAATTTTTTGGCGTCATTACAAATTTATTACAGGTCAATTTTAATCCTCTTTAAATGTTGAATGAAGATATTATTTGCGTGTGTTTATATTGCTCCCGGCGAGAAGAGAATTTTCGAAAAAAATTAATTTTTTTAATGAAAATAATTTTTTATATATCTAAAAATTTTAACGGTGGAAATATCATTATATAATATTAATAGATATAATATTTATACATTTCTCTTGCAAAAAAACGCTGTTACTCCTAATTTAAATATTACTGAAATTAAAAAAAAAAAACGTAAATACGGAAAAATTTAATCGTGGTTTGTGACTCAATTAAAATCATAAATAAAATATGAATTGATAATTTCGTTAAAATTATTATGTATTATAAATATTAAATAATATAATCCATGTTGTTTGGAAATAATAATTCAATACTAATATTTATCTACAAAAATTCTATTTCTAATAATGAATTGTTTGGTCATAATTATCGAAATCATTTGTGGAGGAAAGATGGCGAAGCCTACTTACCCAAGAATAAGGTACCAACAGTCAAATTGAGCAGTGGCAGTTGAATGATTTTGGGGATGTTTTTCAGCGAAAGGTGTGGGCAAAATATCAGTAATAGACGGTAAAATGAATGCCTAAAAGTATAAACAGATCTTGTAAGAAAATTTGATGTTTTCTGTTGAGATTCTTGAGCTATCTTCTAATTACATTTTCCGGCAGGATAATGATCCCAAACATACAGCTAAATCTTGAAGAAGAGGTTGTCTGAATATAATGTTAATGTTTTGCAATGGCCACGTCAATCCCCGGATTTGAATCCAATTGGCAACTTGTGGCGATTTTTTGAAAATTCAAAATCCGGAAAAGAGCCCCAGCAAACATCAATAATCTGAAGACAATATGTCAGGAAGAAGGGTACAAAATACTTATTAATTTTTGCAATTGAGAACTACAGAAAGAGAATAGTGGCTGTTGAAGTGAATAAAGGGTATTCTACAAAGTATTAAATGAAGATAATACATTATTTTTTGCACTGTACGATTACTTTTTTCTCTCATGAAAATGAATAAATAGCATTAATTTCTATAAAATTAATTGTAATCTAGATTTATATACACATATTAGTAGAATATATCCCTATACAGTAAATGTATGTAAAAAATGTGTTCAATAAAGATTTTCATATGTATGATATTTATTTCATCCCACAATATATATATATATATATATATATATATATATATATATATATATATATATATATATATATATATATAAAGTGTTTAAAAAATATCGATATCATTTGTGATGTACTGGCAGCGTCAGAGTGCCAGGAGGTATTCTTGTGCAGATGTGCAAGAGATTGCACAAGCCTTGTTCAACGCATATGTCTATTTTAGCCTCATGCTCTAACAACGCAAAGAAAAAAATGCAGACATTCCGATAACAGTAGCACGTTACCATACAAATTCGCAAATCACACACACACAGACACACATGAATATATATATATATATATATATATATATATATATATATATATATATATATATATATACTCGGTATTTCAGAAAATTTTATATTATTTCATAATCTAATAACCTGACTAATTTTTATTCAAATTTTAGTCTACATTTGTGGAAAGAACCTTTTCTTTTTCATACCTAAAAAACAAACAAACCAACATTAACAAGGACAATAAAAATAAAACAAAAAATCTCAGAAAATATTAAACAGACTTTTTCGTTATATCTTGTCTTGCTGTTACAATCTGAGATAATTTTTACGAGAATTGGTCAAGTAATTAGATTACAAAATGATATACAATGTCCGTGCAAAAGAGGAATGAGCAGATTGTGTTATCATCTAGAATGGGGTATATAACTGTAATTTTAGCTTTCTGCCACCATTGCATTTTTTTTTTCACATTTTTGTTTACACCTCCTCTTTTATTGGTCTGGCCCAGTCGGCTGGGGCTGCAGAATACACCGACTGCATCTCTGCAGAGGGGTAAGACTCCCTCAGTGAGTGGCTCAGTCGGCTGGGGCTGCAGAATACACCGACTGCATCTCTGCAGAGGGGTAAGACTCCCCGAACGAGTGGCCTGCATATGACAATAAACAATCTGATGGAGAGGCTCCAGTAATGCTGGAGCTTTGGGGAATGCAGAGAAACCCATTATTGCCATCGCTTCCAAGTACTCTCTGACTCGGTGTGGTAGCACCTGATATGGTCCTGTCTATGGGTTGAATAGAACTAAACTGCGTACTTATGCTAAACTGAATTGCTTGAAATAGAACTGTTTATCTATATAAAAATGGATTTGGAATTAAATAACTCTTACGGTAATTTACCTACACACGCATGAACTCTACCAGCTATAAATAGCAGCAGGTATTGCTCTTATATAGAAATCAATATTCCAGTAAACAGCCCTGACGGTTGGACCGAATAGTCTTGCTGGTAACCCCCTCATTTGTATATGTTTGTCCTACTGTTCTTTGTTAATATATTTGTTTAACTAAATTTCTCTCTCCTGTCTTTATTTCTGACCCCTAACAAAGCTACAACAATAACTTACAATGGTTGATATGGCATAAAGCCAAACCAAACCAAACCAAATCTTTTACTGGTCGTTCATCTATGAGCACTGAGGAATCAATAAACCTGAAAATTTTTGGTCCCGTTGAGAAAACTCCGTAACAAACACTTGAAATGTTTCAGCAAGTGTATGGAGATAACATCATGTTATGCACGTGTTTTTGAGTGGCACAAGAGTTTCGCGAGGAGATGAATGATGACTTCAGGAGCGGAAGGCCTTCAACAAGCAGAAGTGAGATTAACGTCGAGAGGATCTGGCAGTTGGTTTGTTGTGATCGTCAGTTGACTGTTCGAATAATCAAATATCAACTATGCATAAAAATTGGACAGTGTTTGAAAGATCATCACCGAACATTTTCTCATGTCTAAACACTTAGAGAACTAGGTGTGATGAGTATCCAGTATTTACTGGCCAAGAGGAACATGACCTTCCTGGAACAACTTCCCTATTCACCAGATTTTGCTCTGCGTGACTTTTTTCTTCTTCCAAAGCCTAAGGGGATTATCAAGGAGACCAATTTTGAGGGCATGGAGGCCATCAAGAGGGTTGTAAAAACGGAGCCGAGCAGTGGTATGTGTGTGTGTGTGTGTGTGTGTGTGTGTGTTTCTATGTGTGTATGAGTTTGTGAACGCTTGCACGTGTTTCTGTGTGTGTGTGTGTGTGTGTTTTGTGTATTTGATGTGATTGTGTGTGTGTGTGTATGTGTGTTTGTGAGCGCTTGTGTGTGTTTGAGTATATGTGTTAGTGTGTGTGTATTTGTGAACGCTTGCATGTGTTTATCATATTTACCAACCCCTCCGCTCGGGCAGGATATGACACATGGTCAATTTTTTAAGCGGAGTTTAATAGGTTTGAATTCAGAGTTTTCTTTCTCCTAGACTAGTTGCCTTACCAAGGCTGAAGAACCCAGTCTGCCCTACTATTTACCCATAGTTGGAGGGAGAATAATTGGATTCATATCTTTCCCAAGGGTATTAGTGCTATGGGAAATGCAATCAGTCTCGTCCGGGATTTGAACTCGTATCGCCGTGTCCATTTCCTGCGAAGATAACCATTACACCACGGGCACCTCCATGTGTTTATCTATGTGCTTGCATGTGTTTATCTATGCGCTTGAATGTGTTTATCTATGCGCTTAAATGTGTTTATCTATGCGCTTGTATGTGTTTATCTATGCGCTTGCATGTGTTTATCTATGCGCTTGAATGTGTTTATCTATGTGCTTGCATGTGTTTATCTATGCGCTTAAATGTGTTTATCTATGCGCTTGTATGTGTTTATCTATGCGCTTGAATGTGTTTATCTATGCGCTTGAATGTGTTTATCTATGCGCTTGTATATGTGAGCGTGTTTTTGTGTATTTAATGTGATTGTGTGTGTTTATGTATGTGTGTGCATGCGTGTTTATGAGCGCTTGTGTGTATGTGTTCGTGTCTTTGTGATTTTAAACGCTTGTTTATATTTGTTTGTGCGCATATGTATGTATGTGTGTGTATGTTTGTGTTTGTATGGTGTATGTGTGCGTGTGTGCATGCGTGTTTGTGTGTGCACATGTGTATATGTGTTTGTGTACATGTGTGTTTGTGCTGGTGTTCGTGTGTTTGTGTATGTGTGTGTGCATGCATCCTTGTGAGCGCTTGCTTGTGTTTATGTGTGCGCATGTGTATATGTATGTGAGTGTATACTTGTGTGTGTTTGTACACATGTGTGTGTGTGCACGTGTGCCTGTGTTTGTATGTCTTTTCGTGTATGTGTGTTTCTGCTTGTGTGTGTGTGTGCACCTGCGTGAATGTATGTGTTCGTGTATTTTTGGTTTGGTTTGGTTTCTTTGTTTAATGGCATATCAACTCTTTATAGGTTATTTAATGCCAAAGCCATTCTCCTAGAAGAACAGTAGTTGTACTATTTAACCCATAGCTGGGAGGATAAGGGGGTTCATACCTTTCCCAAGGGTATTTGTCCGAAAGTGAACGTAATAGCGCGACTGGAGTACGAACTCGCTTACTACGATTCCGCAGTCCATCGCTTTAACCATTACACCACGTTGACACCCCCTCGTGTATTTTTCCTATGCTGTGCAGATTTGCGCATTTGCCTGTCTACGTGCAACTGTTATCTGATTGTCTGCATTTTTTCTTTGCATTGTTTGAGCATGAGGCTAAAATAGACATGTCTGCTGAACAAGTGCTGGTGCAATCTCTTGCACATGTGCACAGGTATACCTCCCGGCGCTAGCAAGTACATCGACGTGCAGACATGAAAAATGCATTGGATGAACAAACGGTGCATCATCTGCAAAGGTCAGTGTGTCAGTCACTGAAAAAAAAAACCCCCAAAAACAAAACAAAACAAACAAAAAACGTGCAGCTGTTGCACACGCATGCGCCATCGCAACTCTAACAGCAAAAGAGATTATGGAGACATAGTAATATATTTTTTGTCTGTGTGTCGTTCTGACCCACCCTTCCCATTACCCCACATAATCCCACAGTCTCTTTCTTGTCTCTCTCCGTGCCTCACGGATTTGAGGCTTGCCATGTGACGGTGAGCAGTGCGCCAAAGAAAATCTGCAAACTTTAGATTGAATTTTTAGCTCAGAGGAATTTTTATGCTCTTGGAGCAAGAACTCCTGGGGAAAGGCATGAAACGTCCTCCCTCTATACTTTGATCCTTTGAATGAATAACGACCGGGTAAGTGTTAGGGTGGGGTTGTTTTGCGTGTTGTGGAGTCCTTTTTGTGCAAGGGTTTCCAGACCCAATATATATTACATGGAAAAATACGGTTTCTATAGCTGAAAACTTGCGCTATCGAATTGTGTTACTGCGGTTCTTCTATTTGTCGTAAAAGAGATTGGAGGCGTTAATTTCGGAGCCACTTAGTTTTTGTTTGGCATGGCTTCTTTTTAAATGGTACATCAAATTTCATGGGTTATTCAATGTCAAATCGACCCTTCTAGAAGAACAGTAATGGTACTTTTAAATCCATCGCTAGAGGGTGGATAAAGAAGTTTATATCAGAGTCCAATGAAAAAGTATCTGCTAAAGCTGGTGCAAAAAAACTCCAAAGGAGTAAATGATTATAATACAAACGATTAATCACATAATAAGCGAATGGAGGAAAATATCACAAAAGAGGTACAAGACAAGGCATGACTGGGTGGGAAAGGTGATCCACTGGGTATTGTGCAAAAGATTGAAATTCGATCATAATACCAAACGGTGTATGCGCAAACCAGAATCCGTCCTAGAGAACGCGACGCATAAAATTCTCTGGAATTTTGAGATACAAACGGCTCACCTGATTCCAGCCAGAAAACTAGACTTAGTGTCAATTTAAAATAACTAACTAACTAAATAAATAAATAAACAAAACAAAAAATAAATGAATACAACAACAAAAAACAAAGAGAACTTGTCGTCTGGTAGATTTTGCCGTTCCAACGAATCTATCTCCAGTCTTTGGTGGAAAGAATGCCCAGAATCTCTGAAGCAGTGATAATAGCCAAACTGGTGGTCATTTTGACGAATCGAAAATTTTAGAAATTTTTTTTTTTTTTGTTTAATTTGAATTCAACGTGGCTCAAGAAAACTTTTATTTAGTATAATAAGCGAAACATTGTGGTACTTAACTTGTTTCATTAAAAATAACACTATTAGGATAAGAAATTAAAATTTTTGAGGGTAGCTAAATAGTTTTCACTTTTTGTATATATATATATATATATATATATATATATATATATATACACAAACTACTTTGCGACACGAGGAAAGCATGTAAAGAGTCATCTGACCAGATGGAGAGTATAGCAATAATATTCTCCGCCGAAATAAATTTATAATGACGACTTAACCGAGTTTGAGTCTCCATTAAATTGTACTATATATATATATATATATATATATATGAGGTTTTGAAATATTAGGTTTACTAGAATGTTTATATATATATATATATACACTTAAATTTCTTTTTAGTTCAAGCAGTCATGTGTGATTATCACTGGTAGATCAGTATTTAAAATTTTTATTTTTTAGCTTTTCGTGTTTATTTCCTTCATGCATCATTGTCTCTTATAGAATAAATGACTTAGTTTCATCTGCATCAAATTTGGATGAACGAAGATGAAAGAAAATTGGACTCGCTTGCTCTTCCCTCGATGAAAAAAAAAAAAAAAAAGAAAAAAAAAGAAAGAAAAGATTTCACACTTCTGCGCATGCGTGCCTCAGCCTCCACTGATTTAGGTGTTTGTATTATTTTAACGATAAGCGGTAATTCTATTTCGTGTTAACTTTTTTCTTTTCTTTTCTTTTCCTTTTTTTCTTTTTCTTTTTGTTTTTTGAGAGAGGATATGAAAACATTTGTCGTTAACGACCGTGTAAACTGCGCACAGGAATGTTAGACACGTGCAACTTTGGTTTTTGTCACATATATAAGGTTTCTTTAACCCCCCTCTCTCTCTCCTTCCTCTTTATCTTTCCATATCTATCACTCTTCATCATCCTTGTTTCGCTATCTATCTATCTATCTATCTATCTATCCCTCCTCCCGCTCTCTTATTTATTTAAATACCAATATTTTTCTACTGAACCTACTCGACCATTTTTTCTAAACCAAGGACACAAGGATTTTATCACTTCTAAGAGAATATTATACAACGAAAACATATATTAGGATGTTTTATCCATTACCAAATTCTATAGCATCAAAATCAACCCCTTCCCCCCCAAAAATTGCAATAGGTTTTTAATAAAAAAATGAAATTTCATGGATATATATATATACGAAATGGGCCTATTTTTGTACTGCTATATATACATATTGTTGGTGAAATACTTTCAATGCTGAAAAGTTTGTTCATAAATAATGGCTAATTATGATCGTTTAGATTACATTATTTGAAATGATTGAGTCTTGGTATGGATAATCTTTTTCGAGAAGCGGCCTCAATTGTTAAAAAAATCGAGGTAATTTGATTTCAAATTACCTCAGCTATTTATAATACAAAAGTCCATATACGCAAAGGATTATAATACAGAAGACCATATACGTAAAGATTTATAATACAGAAGACCATATACGTAAAGATTTATAATACAGGAGACCATATATATAAAGATTTATGATACAGAAGACCATATACGTAAAGATTTATGATACAGAAGATCATATATGTAAAGATTTATAATACAGAAGACCATATACGTAAAGATTTATGATACAGAAGACCATATACGTAAAGATTTATAATACAGAAGACCATATACGTAAAGATTTATAATACAGAAAACCATATATGTAAAGATTTACTTTAGAAATCGGGAAAAGTTGATTTATTCTCTTTACCAAACCTTCGAGTGTCTGTGTGTATGTGTATGTGTGTGTATGTGCTTGCATGTGTGTATTAAGGAGAGAAAGAGAGAAAAAGAGAGAGAGAGAGAAATTGTGTGTGAGAGAAAGATAGAAAAAAAGAGAGAGAAATTATGTGTGTGTAGGTGAGAGAGAGAGAGAAAGAGAGAAGGAGAGATTGTGTGTGTCTATGTATGTCTGTGTGCGTGAATGTGTGTGTCAAAGAGAGAGAGAGAGAGAGAGAGAGAGAGAGGAAGGGAGAGAGAGAGATTATGCGTGTGCATATGTGTATGTGTGTGTACTCTTGTGTGTGTGTGTGTGTGTGTGTGTGAGAGAGAGAGAGAGAGAGAGAGAGAGAGAGATTGTGTTTGTGTGTGTGAGTGAACAAGGGAGAATAGAATGAGAAAAACAACATTTTCATAAATATTATTTTCCTTGTGAAATTAGGCGAGCAATTTTGAAAACACCGCAGGCTACATACGGCCCGAGGGCTGTAGTTTACCCATAACTGATTTAGAAGAAAGTTAAGTTTAAAAAAAGAAATACTTCCACGTTTATGAGCCATGCTAAATCTGCCCACGTGCACATATACACAAATCCACTCTATCTATCTATCAAATAATAATAATTAGGAAAAGTTTGTTTGTATTTTATCGACTGTCACACCTGATGTAGATCTACTAAGTTTGCACTTTTATGGGGGTAATAGATATCGTTGTTTGAAATGGACGCGGTGATCTGAGTTCAAGTCTTGGACAGAGATATTCGCATCCACATGGCGTTTATTTATACCTTTTGGAAAGGTATAAATCAAACTGTCCTCCAACCTGCTTCTGGTAAATAGTAGGGCAGACTAGATTCTTTAACTATTATATAGCAACCGGTCTCGGAGAAGGAAAACCCTTAATTAAAGCCAGTTGTTTAGGAGGTGCCCGTGGTGTAATGGTTATCGTCGCAGGAAATGGACACAGCGACACGTGTTAAAATCCTGGACGAGACTGATTGGATTTCACATAGCATTAATACCCTTGGGAAAGGCATGAATCCAATTATTCTCCCTCCAGCTATGGGTAAATAGTAGGACAGACTAGGTTCTTCAGCCTTGGTGAGGAGAAGGAAAACTCTGAATTGAAACCTGCTAAACTCCGCTTAAAAATTGCCCTTGTGTCATATCCTGCCCGAGTGAGGGGGTTGGTAAATATGGTAATAGCGTGACTGAAGTTCGAACTCGCTTACTCTAATTCCACAGTTCATCGCTTTAACCACGACACCACGAGGATACTGAGAAATACAAACGATGCGAAATTTACTGAAGAATGTATTATATGTACGGAGAAGCAAAAAACAAAACAAAAAACCAAAAAAACCCCCCAAAAAAACAAAACAAAAAACAAACGACAAAACAGATAAAAAATAATCAAAAGCAAAAAACATGGGTTCGCCATTTCGAGCCTGGGTCGAAAAATGTTTGGAGAGGAAACACACTGACTCTCCAGTTAGAAAAAAAAATTCGGGTGTAACGCTCAATGCTGACGGTCTTCAAGCATAGGAAATAACTCATAACTATTGATTTCCTTGAAAAAGGTTCAACTTAAACTGCTTCCAATTGCCAACTTCTTCGGCAATATTTCACCTTACTTATTAAATGAACCACATACTAATAATTTTGTCCAATTATAATTTCAAATAAACTGCTTGGATTTACAAAGAATCATCAATTCTTTACACAAAATTATGTGGTTTCAAGTATTCGTATCAGATACTGATAATTACATAGTTTTAAATAACTATTCTTATTTTCTAATAATGATTTATTTGCACAAAGTTCTCTAGTTTTGAATATTCCTATCTAATATTTGTCTGAGATAAAACTTAATAATTTTATCACGTATAATGTTCGGCCGAAATTTTGGGAGTATAACAATGGAAATAAATAGTTCGAATATTCTAAGTGATAATATTGAAGATTTATACTCAATGACCTAAGGGGGTGTAATGGTTAAAGCGATGGACTGCGGAATCGTAGTACGCGAGTTCGTACTCCAGTCGCGCTATTACGTTCACTTTCGGGTAAATACCCTTGGGAAAGGTATGAGCCCCCTTATCCTCCTTAAATAGTACCACTACTGTTCTTCTAGGAGAATGGATTTGGCATTAAATAACCTAAAAAGAGTTGATATGCCATTAAACAAAGAAACCAAACCAAAACATCAATGACCTAATTGGTAGAGTGTTCGGGAGACCTGGGTTCAATCCAAAGACTTTAAAAACGGTACTCGATACCTCCATGCGAAACACTCCGCAATATAAGGTATGTATCAAGGATAAAGTGGAGCAATCCAGGGAAAGGAGTAGCGCCCTCCCCTACACCTTGGTGTAGTAGCTATTGAAAAGGGAGCCTTCTGGTCGCCCTCGACTACGGTTGCCAACTTTACTCTACTTACTTATGATTTCAAATAATTATTCCAATTTGATGATAATAATAATCATTTCTTTTGTAGGACGGTTTCAAGTTTTCCTATCTAATACTAATAATTTTCTAACTAATCTATTTATCCCATAGACGAAAACCGAACATTTACAACCGTTTCAGGTTCGAGTGGACCTGAGAATAATGGCAACAAGACATCCAGAAATAGACTTTTG
>OY757935.1:30483001-30513001 GCA_963585895.1 Sepioteuthis lessoniana
AATAACTCTCCAAACGATTAGAGAATATATCTTAGATGTTGTATGCCTGAAGAAGGCCATAGGCTAGATCGGCTGAAATGTTTTGTTAATAACACAAGCAAAACAAAGAATGAATGCAGTTGTCTTAATGGATTTTGGAATGATCATTTGTTTTTTCAAAAGTATAGACTGTCCTCCATACAGATTGTAGTCTTGAGTGGATGAGCAGGAATATTGGACTAACAATACAAAAGCTCTGACAAATTATGGGATGCCAATGAATCTTTTCTAAATTACAAGGAATGTTCATTTATCTATATGTTTATGGAGATACTTTTTTTTTATCTTTTATTTTTTATAGAGAAACAACTTGTTGCTAAGAAAAATGGCGTCAGTCGAAGAAAAAGTAAACTGTGTTTTATGGTTGGCTGAATTAAAGTCACTGCCTGCCGTGCAAAACAGATTCACAGCCCATTATAACAAAGATGCACCCGACGAGATTCTGATAACAAACTGGATGAAGAGGTTCAAAGAGACGGGTTGTATCACTGACAGAATGACCCCTGAAAAGACTGGGATGTTTGTAGAACTTCAGCGTCCAGACCCCTTGGCAAGGCGCATTGTTCGTGGACCGGTAGAAATCTAAAAACACACTGGCAAAACTTACATAAATTTTTCCCATGACAGTTGTTTTGTTGTTTTTTTTAATTTGTTGTTTGGTTGGTTTTTCATGGCAAATACACCCTTGTGGGTAATTTAATGCCAAATCCTGTTTATATACATGTGTGTGTGTGTGTGTGTGTGTGTGTGTGTGAATGACTTTTTAGCGAATAGTTTATTGGCAAATTTATATTTATACGACTTGTTATAGTTAGTTTCTTTGCAGACAGTATTCCTTTTAAACACAAATAATTATATTTAGTATTGTCTGCACACAGTTAAATTATTTCAGATATTTCTAATAATAATAAACTAATAATTCTATTTGATATTAATTATTTGCCAGTACACAATAAAATGTTTTTAAGTACTGCTATCTAACACTAATAATTCTATCTAATATAATTTTTTTGATACACAGCTAAATAGATTCAAGTATTTCTATCTAACACTAATAATTCTATTTGATATTATCCATTTGTTAGCAGGCAAGTAAATGGTTTTAAGTATTGCTGTTGAGTAAGAGTGAGAGAGGACATTAGTAATTCTATTTATCAAGTATTTCTATCTAATACAAATAATTTGCACACTGCCGCATGGTTTCAAATCACAATAATAATAAACCTTAGTAAATGATTGAACTGTTCTATTTGACCCATAGAGGGGACCCTAACAGGGTCAGAGTGGATCTGGGCGTAATGGTAATGAAGGGTTCGTCTTCATTTCCCAAACTCCAGGATTTGAGCCTCACCCTCTAATGCAGATTAGAGTCATACATGCGAAACTTGGTGGTGGTGGTGGGGGGTCTTGTCCCTTTGCAGAGGTGCAGTTGGCGCTATCTACGGCCCCAGCCGACTGGGCATTAGATGGAATATCAGTCTTCGTGGGTTATTTAATGCTAAAGCGACCCTTGTAGAATAACAGCAGTGATAGTGTTATATAGTCATTTACATGTTCATGCAGCATCACAACGACACCATAATTAAGACGCATGAATAAACGACGCATGATAAAGACGCAAGAAGGAAGACACAGGAAGACTTCTTTAACAACATATTTACCTCTCGCTTTATTTCAAGGGTTCGAAAGGGTTGTTGAAGGTTTGCATGTGAGAGGGAGCTGGAGACCGAACATAAACTTCATATTTTGACCTCCACTGTTATGACCGTCACGTTGTGTCTTTCTCGTTCTCCTGTTGCTGGGGTCCACTCCATCGGGGGTTTTCCGAGGACCCTCTCGGTCGGGTGTGGCCTTCCCTACCACATCTTGTCTCTAACTCTCTGGAAGTCTGCTGGCAACTGCTTTGGCACCCAACTCAACTCAATTATATAATAATTCAACACCCACACGATCGCCCACTGGATCTTTGAAATCGAATGTTTAATCGTCATCAAGCAGAAATAACTGTCATGCAGTTCAGAGGTTACTCTCTTCCGGTGCATCACTGTAGTGGTACAATGTGACCTTCACCTTGCCCCATATCATAAGCCTTAATCCGCCCACGCGATCTCTTTCGATTACTGGCCATTGGAATGTGTCACTTCCTTCCGGTGTATCATCTTGGAATAGCATTTTTGGGCCGGGTCGAAGGTCAAAATATAACAATAGGTAAGGTCACCCTTGTTACTCCCAACTATTGATAGTGGGAGGAGGTGACAAGTGAAACCTTACCTTTCCTAACTATACTAGTCCCCAAGTGAACGTAACAGTGTGACTGGAATTTGAACTCGCGCACTTTGGAACCGTAGCCCAGCACTTCAGTCATTACTCCTCCACTAGAGAATGCTAATTTAACAGCTGGTGTAGAAACAATTTGAATATTCATATTTGATGTTTAAATTCCTTTTCTTTTGGCTTGGTTTGTTTAATGGTATATCAACCTTCTGTGGGTTATTTTAATGCCCAAGCCATCCTTCTAAAAGAACAGTAGTAGTACTATTCAACCCACAAACAGTGTGTGTGTGTGTGTGTGTGCGGGGGGGTGAACGTAATAGCGTGACTGGAGTTCCAACTCGCTTACTAAGATTCTGCAGTCCATCGCTTTAACCATTACACCACTTGGACAACCCTGCCTTTTTTTTTCCAGTAAATGGCATTTCTATACTGGAAGAGAAAAAGTAAAAAATCAAACGTAGAATTTCAACGAAAGTTATCAGACTACGAAATGATATCAATTTTTCTGTATCACCCTGTATTCCGTCTGGTTAAATACATACATAATAGTTCATTTTGAATATAACAAAATCGTTATATATATATATATATATATATATATATATATATATATATATATATATATGTATATTTCAAAATAATTTTTCAGTCTGTGAACTTTTCAGCCTAACTTCAAAAACTTGTTACATGAAAAGCATGATAAGATAAACCGTGAAATAAGAAGTTAGGTAAATACTTACCCAGGTACGTAGAAATAGTGTGTATACACTATATAATAGTGTAATGGTTATCGTCGTAGGAAATGGACTTGGCGACTCGAGTTCAAATCCTGGACGAGACTGATTGCATTTCACATAGCACTAATACCCTTGGGAAAGGTATGAATCCAATTATTCTCCCTCCAGCTATGGGTAAATAGTAGGACAGACTGTGTTCTTCAGCCTTGGTGAGGCAACTAGTCTAGGAGAAGGAAAACTCTGAATTCAAACCTGTTAAATTCCGCTTAAAAAACTGACCTTGTGTCATATCCTGTCCGAGCGGAGGGGGTTGGGTAAATAGGATAAATGAATATATCACGAGAAATGAAGGGAAATGCCCCAGAGTGGAGAATCCCTTTATCGTTTGGTAGAGAGGTAATCAGTTTGCTTTTATTTAATTTTAACATCACCCTTCGATCCTTACCTTCTTTATTGACATTTCACTAATTAATCCTGGCTCAGTCCGAGCGGGGGGTGGGGGCTGCAGAATACACCGACTGCATCTCTGCAGAGGGGTAAGACTTCCCCGATGTGTGTCCAGGATATGACACTAAACAATCTGATGGTGATGCTGGAGCTTTGGGTAATGCGGAGTACTCTTTATTACCATCGCTCCCAGGTCCACTCTGGCTTGGAGTGGTAATACCTGATAGGGTACTATCTATGTGTCAAATAGAACTAAATACATGCTAAACTGAATTGTTTGAAATAGAAATGTCTATATGTATAAAAATAGATTTGGCATTAAATAAACTACACTGGTCGATGTGCCATAGAACCAAACCAAACAAATCAATCCTTTAGAGAGTCACAATGACTACCCACTAGAACTCGTTAGGAGACTGGGGTTTGGTTTGATTTTATGGCATATCAGTCATTGTCGGTTATTTAATGCCAAATCCTGTTTATACATATATATCAAATATGATTTGTAAACACATTTCGTTGATAAAGCTTTTAAATAAGTCTGAGCTCATTCTTTTGTAAACAGTTAAATGGTTTCAAGTATTTTTATCGAACACGAATAATTTTATTTACTATTAATCATTTGTTTATTGGATATACATATATTATTTATTAATCATTTGTTTGCACACAGTTAAATGGTATTAAATATTACTATGTGTCTAGTAATTCAATGAAACATCTGTCAATTGTTTATACACAGTTAATTGATCAAACAATTCTATTTCTAGCAATTCAATTTAGCCTAAGTCATTTATTTGCACACAGTTTAAATGTTAAACAGTTCTATTTGATCAAAAGTAGGACCCTATCAGGTGCTACCACTCCGGTTCCGAGAGAACCTGTGAGCGAAGGCATTGAAGGGGTACTCCGCATTCCCCAAAGCTCCAGCCCTAATGGAGCCTTACCATCTGCTGGTTTAGTGTCATTACTTGAACACTCGTTGAGAGTGGATACCCCTCTGCAGAGATGCTATTAGTGTATTCTACAGCCCCAGTCGACTGGGCTAGGGCTGGAGTTTAATTTTGACATTATCGATACATCGTTAAACTGAACACGTTTCATATACTCTAGTTCTGTGAGGCAGTTAAATACTAAAAAAAAGCATAAAGAAAAGGTTTATAATGCCCTTTATGAGTAGGTTCAAATTCAAAGTGCCGTTAATTGAGCCGAATGCATCTCTGTTGAGAGGTAAGATCCCCTCCCCTTTAACGAACATCTTGGATTTGACACTAAACCATCTGATGGCGAGGTTTCAGTCCCGGATCCCTGGGGAATGTGGGGTACTCTTTCATTGCTATTGCACCTAAGTCTTCTCTGACCTGGAGTGGTAGTAACTAGGAGTGTCCCATTAATGGTTCAAATAAAGTAAGTAAAGCTTGCGACCGTAGTCGAGGGCGACCCGAAGGCTCCTTTTTCGATAGTCATTACACCAAGGTGTAAGAAAAAGCGCTACTCCTGGATTTTTCCACTTTACCCTTGATCCATACCTTATAATACTGAGTTAAGCAAAGAGGCATCAAGTACCATTTTTTCAGTCTTTGAAATGACTTGACCAGGGATTGAATCCAGGTCTCCCAGGCCATTGGCGAACACTCTAACTATCATGCCAATGTCCGATACAAATAGAAATATCAAATCTTTGGCAATATCTGAAACCATTTAACTGGGAGCGAACAAATGACTGATGTCCAATTGAATTAGTTTTATATAGCAATATTCGAAACCATTTAACTGTGCAAATCAATGAATAATGTTGAATAGAATTATAAGTAAAGTTGGCGACCGCAGTCGAGGGTCACCCGAAGGCTCCCTTTTCAACAGCTACTACACCGAGGTGTAGGGAAGGGCGCGATTCTTTCCTTGGATGCTCCACTACGCTTGATCCATACTTTATAATGTTGAGTGTTAAGCAAGGCGGCATCAAGTACCATTTTTTTTTGTGTTTGGTATGACTCGAATTGGGATTGAATCCCGGTCCCCAGGGCTATTGGCGAATACTCTACTCATTAGGCCAATGTGTGTAAACGAACGTGCATTGACTCGTTTAAAATTCTTACCTACAACCTTTACAAATAATATTTTATACATTAAGTCAGTAAGATGTCCAACCATTGTCGAGGGCAACCTGAAGGCTTCCTTTTTAATACCTACTACACCGTTATGTAGGGGACGGGGCTGCTCCGTCTCTGGATTGCTCCACTTACCCTTGATACGTACTTTATAATACTGATTATATCTTCCGGGGCATTGGCGAACACTCTAACCATTACATATGATTTTGCTTTAAATAAACCACGAAGATTGATAACCTTTGCGGTTTATTTAGTGCCAAAGCTATCCTTGTAGATAAAAACCCCCAAACCAACCAACCAACCAACTGAAATTTATGCAATGTGACGGAAAGCTCACCAAATCTGATGGTATTGTTAGATTGAACTGGGGCGATCTGGATTAGTGGTGATGATACTTTCTCCCGAAACTATGCCTGAAGAATCATCTGATGAAGTCTTTTTTCGGATCACAACTATTGTTCTTTCTTAAATCATTTTCTATTGAATGTATGGAATCAGACCTGACCGATAAAATAAAACGCAGTTTCTTCCAGGCAGCGGTCGTATCGATACTGCTGTATGGATGCACTACTTGGACGCTAACTAAACGTCTGGAGAAGAAGCTAGACGGCAATTGCACAAGAATGCTGCGAGCAATACTGAACGAGTCCTGGCGGCAAAACCCTACAGGGCACCAACTATACGGCCACCTACCTCCCATCACGAAAACTATCCAAGTTAGACGAACCAGACATGCAGGATACTGCTGGAGAAGCAGGGACGAACTCATAAGCGATGTACTCCTATGGACCCCCACATATAGCCGGGCAAAAGCAGGACGACCAGCTCGAACATACATTCAGCAGCTATGTGAGGATACGGGATGTAGCCCGTAAGACCTACCAGAGGCGATGAACGATAGGGAGAAGTGGCGAGAGAGAGAGTCAGGGATATCCGTGCTAGCGGCACGACATGATGATGATGATGATAATGATTGAATGTATATATTGTATAAAAAAATGTATTTAAACGCACTGGAAAGGAAGGAGATTATGTTGAAAAATGAATATTTGCCGTTTGAAATAGTTGTTTACACATCTTTGTTTATTTGTAGTAGAAGCACAACAGTGTGGGAAACTCTGTGAGAAACAATATCACTAGTGAATGGTTTTTTGACGATCTTTACACGTTTTTTTTTAAACGTTAGGCGAATTATTGTTCCGAGATCTCCATGTTGGTAGAAAAAATGTATGCATTTTTTTATCATTCTATAATGAAAGTTCTAGAAGGTAAATTTCTAAGAACTTTTTCGAATTATTAAGAAAAAAAGAAGGTATTGCAAAAGCAATTAAAAAAATTCGTCTGGTTAGGTGTAATGGTCAACAATTTTAAGTAATAGACTAATAAGAAAAAAAATCATGCCTCCCCGGCGGGGAATCGAACCCCGGTCTCCCGCGTGACAGGCGGGGATACTTACCACTATACTACCGAGGATTTGCCGTGATAGTGCTTGACTAGATTTGTGTAATAAATAACAAAAATAAAACAAACAAAAAAAAAGGGGTGAGAGGAAGAGAGATAGATAGAAATAAGAGAGAGAGAGGGATAACATGAATTCTTGTGGTTATAGGGGATGTGTGCATAGCTTACTATTTTAAAACCAACAGTAGTAAACGCACACACAGACAAGAGAGCTTACCATTTGAAACTTCTTAATAGATTATATATATATATATATATATATATATATATATATATATATATATGTGTATGTGTGTGTGTGTGTGTCTGTGTGTGTAGCTATTTGTGCGCTTGTACGTATTCTCATGTATATATTTGTATATATGTATGTGTATGTCTCCGTCTCTCTCTCTCTCATTCTCTCTCTCTCTCTCTATATATATATATATATATATATATATATATATATATTTACATCTCTCTCTCTCTCTCTCTCTCTCTCTCTACATATATATATGTCTGTGTGTGTGTTTATGTGTGTGTGTTTGTATGCTCATGAATATATGTATGTGTATGTGTTTGTGTTTGAATGCTTATGCATGTGTGTGTGTATGTGCGTGCGTGCGTGTGTGTGTATGTGTGAAGAGAGAGAGAGAGAAATAAAGTAAAAAAAAAAAACCTTATATTCAAGCAACATAAAAATAATGTGTGCCTCCCCGGCGGGGAATCGAACCCCGGTCTCCCGCGTGACAGGCGGGGATACTTACCACTATACTACCGAGGACTCAGCTGAAAACCAATGCTTTTTTTAGCAATCTAAATTACTATCAGTCATATGAGTCATGCCTTTTTTGCTTGTTAGAATAGATTATCCTAAATTCCTAGTTTTGTTTCTATCACAAACGACAACTATTTACACATGACCCAGCACTTCAACTAGACGACTAGAGCCGAGAACGCAGGGGGATAAGTTGGCTGGAATCCTTTAAAATCACTCGTATAACTAGAAAAAAAAAGGAAACACAGGAAAAACATTGAAAAAAAAGTGGAAGTAGATGAAGTGAGACAGAGAGGGGAGAAGAAAGAATTTTACTATGAGAAAAAATAAAAACAATAAACATTAAATGTTGTAAGAAATTAACTTAGAACGCAGGAATCTTTTTTTTTTACTTCTTCTTCTTCTTCTTCTTCTTCTTCTTCTTATTATTATTATTATTATTATTATTATTATTATTATTATTATCCGCTTTTCATCTTTACTTTCTGTTTCTTACAATCCTTCACCTGGTCTTTACCCAAGACCTAGCGTGAGGGAATGCAGTGATTATATTCATTCTATGTACATATGTTTTTTGCTGCCTTATTTTGTTTTGATTTTTTTAAGTCACATTGACAGAACTCTCATAAGGAGATGAGCAGTTTCACAAAGTGCAGTTTATTTTATCTTATTTCATTCATTTTTTCTTTTGAAATAATGGCTGGGACTGCTAGGTTTGTTGTTAATGTGTTTATCTGCCCTTTGATCATAGCCAGAGCTCCCACTATTACTGGCAATTTAGTTGTTTTAAGGTGTCACATTTTCTCAAATACCATTTCCAGGGCTTTGTATTTACTTAGTTCATTTTATTCTTTGATATTTTATTATCTGTTGGTACTTTTATATCTATTTGAGGGAATGTTTTTCTTTTATAGTACTTAACCACTATATTTGATCTACTGATCTTTATTTTTCTGTCAGTGTGGATATTATAGTCCCGGAGAATATTAGCTTGTAGGGAACGAATAAATAAATAAATAGATTTTGAATCAAATAAATAAAAAGAAAACTATTAAATTTGCAGAAACTCCCAGAGGTCTCTAACAGGAAAAGGAGATGACGCATGCGTAAAAGAAAAAAGGCATTCATCTTGACAAAAGGGACCATATTATCTTTCTCTTTCAGGCAGAGACCAGCGGATTGGTAACCTCGTGCTGGCGTGTCCGGGCACCACGCATACGTCTTTGGACGTAGCGTTGGTTAGCCCCTTTCACCCAGTAGCAGCTCTCTCTCGGCCAGCATTATGCTGAAATATACAAGACCCACAAATGAACTATAAACTAACTCTTACCGGACTTTGACAGACTTCCAGAAGAAAACTAAACCTTATGGAAGCCCGAAATACCAAATGCGGACACCTACGTACATGAAACGAATTAGCGTATTTTTGACACCTTAACTGGGTGATTCAACCATTTCAATGTATTCAGGAAAAACTCCCTCATCCACGGAATAGTTGTTGAACCCAGTAAATAAAGGAAAGTATAAAAGAAACGTCTTCGTCTCTTATCTGTTCTGTCTTTTCTTTTTGTATAATTCTTTTTGGGACTTCCTTGGGGAAGGCATTACAACGACTAAACAACGTGGGGGTAAAATAAAATAACCAAAATATGGAGTCAGATATCTAACGCCAACATAACCAACGTAATACCAACGCTACCAACGCTACCAACGAAATACCAACACAACCAACGTAATACCAACGCAGCCAAAGTAATACCAACGTAACATTAAGCCTAAAACCCCACAAGCTCTTTTTGCATTTGTTATTCGTTATAGTTGGTGTTAATATCATTTTCCTTATCTAATATTCCATAATATTTGCATATTTTCCAATGAATGTAATATCCTATCTTATCATGTCTTTCTTTATATTCATATGGCGTTAGGATTAGACAACCGGACACTAAATGATCAATTGATTTATCTTTTTTGCTCGTACAATGTAAATATTGTGTTGGATCCGTTTTTTTATCATGTTTTCCTGATAATTTCTAGTTGACAGGCTTGTTGTGGGGCCGATGAATATATCGATCCCGCAAACTTTTTAAAATGTGAATTGACACAGAAAAGGCAAAGATGATGAAGACAAGTGAGTAAGTTAAAAACCAACTTTTATTTTGGCAATAAATACTAGAAAATACAAGAAAAGTGGTTTGTGTGAAATTCCTGTTTATATCGAAAGTGTAAAGTCGGCTGTCTAATAGTTTTTGGTGACAGCGAGTCGAGATGATCCTTAAACAGGTTATGCGGCCTGGTAGTCTGCAGACGACCGGAGAGTTGGACACGTTGGATAACAGAATCAGGCTAGTCAACATCCCTTTGGTCGACATTAGTTTCAAAGGAGCAGATGAAGTGTCGTCGGTCCGAGTGGTATCGATTGTTCATGGACTGATGTCGTGAGGCTAGCATTACGTTGTCTGGGTAATATAATCGGAGTTGCTTGGCGTCACTAGGCGTCGCTGCTCTTCTTGGAAAGTCTACGGAAGTTCGAGTGGTGTCATGGATTTTTCCTTACTCCGGTTGGTCGTTACATCAGGTTGGTCGAAAGGCTGCTAATAGGGCATTGTCTTTGTGGCGTTGATCTGGATGTAATTGACTACACTGAAAGGACAGAAGTGGGTAGGTAAAACCTGTGCCCTTCACAGTCAGATCTTTTTGGCTGCTATTCGTCGAGACTGGGTTATAACAGCGCAGGGCTTTCTTTTGCTAAACTTCCGGTTTCTAAGGAAGTAGGAGTAATGTCAGGCTACGACAGATTCTGGTCCTGTGCGACTATTATTAATCCCTCCGTCTCCACCTTCAAAAGAAATAGACATTAAAGATAAAGTCAATTAGTATCTCTGTATAAGTATTACTAATTCTTTGTGCGTATCGTCCACATAGGGGTTTTTGTTCCCGGGCGTTTCTAAATTGATTGTTTTTGCTTCTTTCTTTAGGGTTTTTTTTAGCTACCTCTTTATCCTTTATGTCTATTTTTTCTGAATGAAATCGAGTTGATTGGCAAGTTTATCCTTGTGTTTTTATTCTTTCTTTATTTCCTGTGTTTAGTTTATTACTTTATGTTTAATGTCTATTTCTTTTGGGGGAGTTTCAGTTAATTCACAAATTTATGGTTATATTTACCAATTAAATATTTTTTTTCTTTTACTTCTCTCGTGCGTTTACTAACTGTAGCACCTAAGATGTTGCAGTTTCTAAGTATCTACTTAATCCTATAGTGGTTGTTTTGTATGTCTAGTTGGATTAATCTAATCCCCTTTCTACCATTTTCTCTCTTGACGTGAAGACTTTATTTTTTTTAAATTTACAAAGCTCTTCGCTTCGATGTGGCACAAGGCCAAATGAATGGGGCGCCCAATGAGACTCGAACTCACTCGTGTAGGTTTGCTAGTCTAGCTTGCTAACCGTTACACCACCAGAGGTGCCCCTTGACGTGAAGACTTTTTCTATCTGCCCTTGAGTGTTGCATTTTGTGGTAGGATATCAGTTTCCTGTCTATAGTATCCATTTTTTGATTTTATTTCAGTTAACTTCCAGTTTATTATGACAAAACTGCATGCCATTATTGGTATTTCCAGTGTTAATTGTTATAACTTTATTTTTTTGCATTCAACTCTGTTCTTAATATGACTCTTATTGAATTCCTTTCTTATTTTTTTACTTTTAAAGTAGGATTAATATCATTCGCTTCATTAATTCTTAAATATTTACAGCTTTTATTGTGTTCTAACTCTGTTATTTACATGTTCATATCTACTGTGATGTTTTTAGATTTTACTTAGGAGCCTTTCTTAAATGTGACTTTCGCACATTTTTTCAGACCAAATTGCATTCCTATGTCGTCAATTATAATTTTTTTACAGTGCTTAGACCGTTTAAATTGTCATCATTTTTTTTGCATGTAACTTTAAATCGTCCATGTAGAATAGACGGTTTATCTTTTTTAGTAGATATTTTCTATCTGTGTTTTTAAGTTCTATGGCGAGACATATTAGAGGTATACAAAAAAAAAAAAAAAAAAAAAAGAATAGGAGAAAGCGTGTCTCCTTGAAAGAATCCATTGTTAATGTTCATATTATTAAGTTTTTTAACATGTTTTTTTCATTGATTAATCTGAGTTTAGAATGTTACCTTTCCATATTGTATTTTAAGAATGTTATTACCGAGAATATATTTGAAATGTTTAGAACTTTTAGAATCCATTTGTTGGGTACACTATCAAATTTTTTTTCTTTAGTCAATCCAAGTCGCACATAGATTTTTCCGTGTGGATCGACAATTCTCCATGATCAGTTTAGGAGTTTATCTTTGGGATCGAAAAATCAGCAACTGGAATAAAATCCCCTTCTTACTTCGATAATAATCAGAAACTGGATAATCATAACTCAGACCAGCCAAAATCAAAAACCAATAAAATATTAAAAAAGCACCAGAAAAAAATGGCCAAAAGAGGATCATAAAAAAGTATTATATACGTTCTTTTAGGAAGAAATATAACTCAAGAAACCTCCAACAAATAGCGAGAAAGGACGAAATTATATATATATATATATATATATATATATATATATATATATATATATATATATATATATATATATATCAGTAAAAGCAATAGCTAAATAGATGCTGAAAAAAGATAATATCAAAGAACAAGTGATTGCTAATATCTAAGGAGTTTATCTTTGCTGACATGGTTCTTTTTGGTTTTTTTTTTTTTTTTGTATTCCTGTTATTCTAAAGGGGAGATGTCTTCACATTCTATGAATTTGACTAGCATCGATTTTATCATTTCAAATGTTGCGGGAAGGCGTGTGTTTGGTCGAAATTTTTTGTGATTTGTTGTGTCTTTTGTTTGTGTTGTAGGGGATGTGTCCTCGTGGTGTAATGGTTAAAGCGATGGACTGCAAAATAGTAGTAAGCAAGTTCGTACTCCAGTCGTGTTATTACGTTCACTTTCGGGCAAATACCCTTGGGAAAGGTATGAACCTCTTTATCTTCCCATCTATGGGTTAAATAGTACCACTGCTGTTCTTCTTGGAGAATGGCTTTGCATTAAATAACCTAAAAAGGTTGATATGCCATTAAACAAAGAAACCAACTAACCTTCCGTGATCTAGTCAAACATTTTTTTCACGTTACTTAGTGGTTTTTGACTTTAGTTTCGTCATTAATTGGTGTTTAGGAAAGCTGGTTGAGCCAAAAGTTTCTCTTATTTACTTCTCTTATCTATTCCAGGTAAGTTCCATTTATATATACATTTATAATCTTTCTTGTTGTAACATCTTTGTACATTGGTGGTTCATTATTTTTGAACTGTCTTTTATATTTTCGATCCTCTTGCTTTTTTTAAAATAATTTGATTTCTTATGGCTTCATACACAACCCAAAAATGATTTCATTTCTTCAATCGTGGGGGTTCCCTTTACATTATATTGTCTCTCTCCTTATTTCTCGAGAAAATTTGTTTTTGTCGTCTTGAAATATTTTGTTTTGTCTAAAGAATTTTGTTCGTATTTCGTATCTTCATATTTGCTGGGTCTCGAGTTGAATTTTTTAGCTTCGGCTTTTATTTTATTATTGGCATCTTATCAATTGATGCTATCTGATATTTTCTTTTAACTTTTCTTGTTTTCATTTTGACATCCTAATTCTTTTTATCAAGTTTGGATATTTCTCCTCTGTATTTCTCTATTTCTTTTTATATCCTTCATTTCTATTTGGGTTGCTTGAAGCCATTTTGTTTACGTAATATTGATACTGGGTTTATTACTGTGGTAGACACATACATCATTTCATTAAAAAGCGTAAGATTTGTTTTTAAGTCTAGTAGAATATCTTCAATGGGAAAGTTTTCTAATTTTATCAGTGATGAGTTTGATGGTTTATCAAAATGAGAACTCAGAGTTGCATAACAAGCTAAGTCATCTTTAGTAATTTACGAAGCTCTTTGCTTGCTAACCGTTACACCGCCAGAGGTGGCCTCCAAATGCCAAGTAATTTACGAAACTCTTTGCTTCGATGTGGCACAAGGCCGAATGAATGGGGCGCCCAATGAGACTCGAACTCACTTGTGTAGGTTTGCTAGTCTAGCTCGCTAACCGTTACACCACCAGAGGTGCCCAGCTAAGACATCTTTATAGTAATTTACAAAGCTCTTTGCTTCGATGTGGCACAAGGCCGAATGAATGGGGCGCCCAATGAGACTCGAACTCACTTGTGTAGGTTTGCTAGTCTTGCTTGCTAACCGTTACACCACCAGAGGTGGCCTCCAAATGTCAATTGTAGTAATTTACGAAGCTCTTTGCTTCGATGTGGCACAAGGCCGAATGAATGGGGCACCAACTGAGACTCGAACTCACTTGTGTAGCTTTGCTAGTCTAGCTCGCTAACCGTTACACCACCAGAGGTGCCCAGCTAAGACATCTTTATAGTAATTTACAAAGCTCTTAAGCTTCGATGTGGCACAAGGCCGAATGAATGGGGCACCCAATGAGACTCGAACTCACTTGTGTAGCTTTGCTAGTCTAGCTCGCTAACCGTTACACCACCAGAGGTGCCCAGCTAAGACATCTTTAGAATGATCTTTGAAGAAAGAGAGTTATTTATGGCACGTTGGAATATTCCATTGTGCACACGTGGCCAAGTCCGTACCCTGGGTTATGATTAGTTGCTGGTGTAGGCGTGGGCATATTAGTACATACATACATAAATACATACATACACACATATACGAGGTGCATACGTTAAGTTTACAGACTTTTTCGTATGGACATTTAAAATTGTCGTAGACTCTTGAAAGTTCAGTATGTTATTGCTATACATTTTATGAGATGACTGACCAATTTTTATGATTTCAGCTTCAAATGAACAGCAACAGCAGCAATTGGAATACACCCTACTAAAGCCTGATTGTCACAGCTGGTGAATTTCAAAAATGCAATCTGGACGTCAGGACACATTAGAAGAACGATATGCAATAAAATTCTGTTTTGAACTTGAAAAAAAATGCCACAGAAACATATGGAATGTTTAAGACTGCTTTTGGAGCATCTTGCATAAATCGAGCATCAGTTTTTGAGTGGCATAAGAGATTCAAGGAAGGCAGGGAGTTTGTGAGGGATGATGAGAGGTGTGGGAGGAGTAAGAAAGTTAATACACTAGAGTTGATTGGCCAAAGGGTTAGGGTTAGTATGTTGATGTTTTACGGGAGTTCAGGAAGAGATTCCGTCGGAAGAGGCCAGCACTCTTGAAATCGGGTCAGTGGCATTTCCACCAGGACAGTACACCAGTCCACAACTCCATCCTTGTCACAGACTATTTGACCAAAATGGGCATCGAGACAGTTAGTCACCCTACCTATAGTCCAGACCTTACTTCCTGTGACTTTTGGTTATTCCCTAAGCTCAGAGGCTGTCGTTATGAAACAATTGAGGAGATGAAAGAGGCTGTGACGAAGGTCATTGACACGCTCACACAAGAGGGCTTCGATGGGGCCTTCCAGAAGTTGTTGGAAAGGTACAATAAGTGCATTGCAGCCGGAGGAGATTACTTCGAAGTGGACTTGAGTTTCATGTGTGTACTATCAATAAAAGTGCCCACACGAAAAAGTCTGGAAACTTATTGTATGCACCTCGTATATAAATATATATGTACACCAGCTTTTAATTTTATAGTTTTGCAGGAACTGTTTTATTGCCCGACTAGGATAGCTTCCCCATCCCTGTAGTGATTGTCTGGGTGGTTTTCGGTCTCATAAACAGTAAAAGAATCAGCCTTCCAATTGCTAGATGTGGGGAATGAGGCACCCAAACAGGGTTTTTTTTTTCTTTGGTTTTCATTTTTTATTTTTTGGGTTTCCTTCCCACCCCCTCAGCTTTTATTCCATTATGCATAAAACACTTTCATCTCACTGTACATTGAACATTTTCACTTTGGGTTTTAAGTAGGCTTTCAGAGAGAGATTGTTGTATTGTGGTGAATCCAGCGTGATAATCGAAGAGTGACTGAGATATTATAATGAGTGAATGGGTCGATGATTGTGACTAGTTAGGGCCCCGTAGTTACCGGAAGACCGACCCTCTCTCTTCTTTTTAAACCTAGGGTCTTATATCCGACAAGAATTATATATTCCTGCAATATATCTTTTTATAAGTAAATTGCAGCGACTGTATTGATTTACAGCCTGGCTCGCTGAGCTGGGACACATTTCGGTCAGTCGTGTTCCCTAATAAGCGGATTGGGCCGGTGTGTCTTTGTTCCGGTGGAATTTGGTCGAGGCTATCTAACATGGATTCCAGGAGGCCGGTATTCATGTCTAGCGCGCTAAAAGCGGCGTTCCTTGAGCTTTAGGAGGCCTTCACCACAGGCTCTAATCCTTTCCGGAGAGGTTATGTTTATCGCCTGGCGCCTGAGGTATGCCTTTTTTAGGGGAATGCCGACGGGGCTCAATGTATTTTCGGAACCACTGAGCGTGAGTGGATTATGGTTTTGTGCCTGGTTCCCTCAGTAAAAGAGGCAATGTGTCATACTCGGGCGTACGTAGGGCACATGTCAAATATCAGGGACTGTATTGATTTACAGCCTGTTTTGTTTTTGTCTGCCTACTAGAGGCTAGTTGGAATCCTAGGGAAAGTAAGTGTTGTTGTTTTTATTATCTTTGTCATATTTTTATTTTTCAGAGGTGCTCTGTTTTTCATATCAATATTAAGTACCTTAGTAGGCTCTCAGATTATATTTTGCTTTATTTTGTCGATCTTCATCGTATTTTCTATCAGTCTGGGTTTTCCTTTAAAGGTTGACGATTCTCTAATTTGTTGTATTCATTTTCAGAGGCTGGAATTTTCATACATTCATTGCTTGATTGTTTTAATTTATTATCTGTTTCATTATAAACTGCGTTTATCTCATGTCCTACAGTTTCATTTCGTTGGATATAAGCAATCACTTGTTCTTTGATATTATCTTTTTTCAGCATCTATCTAACAATTGCTTTTACTGATATATATATATATATATATATATATATATATATATATATATATATATATTTAGTCCTTTCTTGCTATTTGTTGGAGGTTTCTTAAGTTATGTATCTTCCTAAAAGAACGTATATAATACTTTTTTATGATCCTCTTTCGACCATTTTTTCTGGTGTTTTTTATTTATTTTTTTTATTGGTTTTTGATTTTGGCTGGTCAGAGTTATGATTATTCAGTTTCTGATTATTATCGAAGTAAGAAGGGGATTTTATTCCAGTTGCTGATTTTTCGATCCCAACCTGGTTTATCATTTAGAGATGTTGTCCTTTGTCCGCGGGAAAACCGATGCAGACTTTATTACAAAGAGTGGTTTTTATATATGGTTTTGATGTATGATATTCTTATTACCAAGAAGTGTTTTAGTTTTGCTGTCACCATCAATAGAAAAATATTCTATCATCATATTTATTAATAATCCTCACAGAGAGAACTTACGTTATGGTATAAATAATATTATTCGACGTAGCCTCTCAAAGCTCAGAAGGAAAAAAAAAGGTATACATGTCTCAACAGACTCAAACATGACTATATTTCTCACCGGAGAAGGACATTAAAAATATGTTTAATGTAAAAACAAAATCTTAAATATTAAATGGGATTCTTTATTTTTTCCTTCTTTGATCAGCCCAGTACTTAAAAAAAAGTGATATATATATATATATATATATATATATATATATATATATATATATATATATATATATATCAAAAACAAATAGAAAAAGAGAAGGTCTAAAAAGTGGACGGCCACATTAGATTGTACAATGTTTTGCAAGTTTAGTTTGTTCAATGATGGTGACTCCTACTTCTGGCCTTGTGCTACATATTTGAAAAGCTTAGTAAATAACTATACAAAAATACGGGGTTGTCCTCGTGGTGTAATTGTAAAAGTGATGAACTGCGGAATCGTACTAAGCGAGTTTGTTATCCAGTCGCGCTATTACGTTCACTTTCGGGCAAATAACCTTGGGAAAGGTATGAACCCCCTTATCCTCCAAGCTATGGGTTAAATAGTACCACTACTGTTCTTCTAGGAGGATTGCTGTGGCATTAAATAGCCTACAAAGGTTCATATGCCATTAAACAAAGAAACCAAACCAAACTAGAACAGTGAAGTCTACCAATTTGTAAATGTTTTTCTTTTTTATTAAGGAAAACAGGATCTTTTTTTATCGATATTCATTGTACTTTTATTTTCCTAGTTGTTTCTTAAACGCACCTATTTGACTCATAGATTGCCCAGTCGGCTGGGGCTGTAGAATACATCGACTGCTTCTGTGCAGAGGGGTAAGACCCCCCCCCCACCAACGAGTGTCCTAGATATGATACTAAACAATCTGATGGTCAGGTTCCAGCATTGCTGGAGCTTTGGGGAATGCGGAGTACCCCTTCATTGCCATCGCTCCCCGGTCCACTCTGGCCCAGAGTGGTAGCACCTGATAAGGGTCCTATCTATGGGTTAAATAGAACAAAACCGTGCTTCTTTTTTTATACTGATTTTTGCATTGAATTCCTCGAAATAGAACTGTTTTTGACGTCTAAACTGTGTACTTATGCTGAACTGAATTATCTGAAATAAAACTGTCTGACATTTAAATCTGTGTATTGCCCAGTCAGCTGGGGCAGTAGAATACACTGACTGCACCTCTGCAGAGGGGTAAGACCCCTCCTAACGAGTGTCCTGGATATGACACTAAACAATCTGATGGTGAGGTTCCAGCAGTGCTGGAGCTTTGGGGAATGCGGAGTACCCCTTCATTGCCATCGCTCCCAGGTCCACTCTGGCTCGGAGTGGTAGCACCTGATAGGGCCCAATCTATGGGTTAAATAGAACTAACAGCATACTTATGCTAAAATGAATTGAGTAAACTGAATAGCCTGAAATAGAGACGTTTTTGATAATTAAACCGTATTTACACTTAAACTGCGTGCTTATGCTTAACTGAATTATTTGAAATAGAACTGTTTTTCGACATTAAAACTGTATTTACACTTAACTGAATTATTACATATAACTGCTTGAATAGTTTGAAATGGAAATGTTTTTGACAATTAAACTGTACTTATGCTAAACTGAACTGTTTTCAATAGAACAGATTATTTACATAAAAATGGATTTGGCGTTAAATAACCTACAAAGGTTGATATGCCATAAAACCAAACAAACCAAACCAAATTTGACTCATAGATGAAACCCTAAAAAGGTATGACCCTAGTCTGGTGCTGCAGAATACAACGATTGTATCTCTGCATAGGGGTAAGATTCCCCCAACGATTGTCCTGAATATAACACTAAACAATCTGATGGTGAGGTTCTAGTAATGCCGGAGTATTGGGGAATGCGGAGTACCCCTTCATTGCCATCGGTCACAGGTCCACTCTGGCCCGGAGCGGTAACATCTGATAGGGCCCTATCTATGGGTCATATAGAACTGTGTACTTATGCTAAACTGAATTATTTGAAATAGAACTGTTTTTGACATTTAAACTGTGTACATATGCTTAACAGAATTGTTTGAAATAGAACCGTTTATACGAATAAAAATGAATTTGACTTTACATAACCTGCAATGGTTGATATGCCATAAAACTAAACCAAACCAAACCTCAACTGGTACTCCTACTTCAAGTCAAAGGTGACCTGGGAGTAATGTCAATGGAGGAGGTCCTCACACTGCCTAGTTCTCCTGAACTGAAGTCTCCCCATCAGATGCAGTTTTGTGTCTTCCCAGGATACTCCTCTTTTTGTGTAAGGGGATCTTACCTGTCCTTTTAGGATACAGTCAGCATATTGTAAGTCCTGCTGACAGTGGTGCAAGTTCTAATCTAGGATTAAACCTAATCTTAACAGTTACTCTAATCATTAATTCTAAGCCTAATCTAAAACTCTAACTCTAATCCTAACCTCCTAACCCTCTATGCTTCTGATCCTAGACTTTTACTTAACCTTAATGCTTCGTGCTATGCGCTATCTTGAATGAATTCTGGAAGCAGCACCCCTCAAAACAGCTGCTCTTCAGTTAATTGCCTCCCGTCTCTCAAACCATCAAAATAAGACATGTGAGTCACTGCTGGTAGAAGGACGAACTCATAAAGCGATGTTTCTTATGGACTCTTCTCCGTGGACTACTGTGATGGATGATAGGGGTGGATGGAGAGAGGAGAGAGAGAAGAGAGAGAGAGAGAGAGAGAGAGAGAGAGAGGTGGTAGGAGGTTCTGTGCTCGCAGCGTGATTTGATGATGTTGATAATGATGACTTTAATTGTAGACGTGGCTTTTTGGCCAAGCAAACCTCGACCAAACTTTAAGCAATATTCTAAAGTTCTGACCTTGCTCCATACATTTACGCTGATGTTAACCCTCTCCAACAAAACATAACCTTAACCCGTAAGAGTTAACCCTTGATTCTTGTCATAACTTTATCTCTGACTCTAAAAATTAATTTCTAATCCTGTTCACCATTTTCTTTTGTTTTGTTTTTATACCTGTCTTGCTGAATGAATAAAAATGAATCTGTAATGAATTCAAATAAAATAAAATCTGGGACCTGAACTTTTATAATTTCAAAGAGAGAGAGAGAGAGAGAGAGAGAGAGAGAGAGAGAGAGAGAGAGAGAGAGAGAGAGAGAGAGAGAGAGAGAGAGAGATCATCTGCTCTTTACTCTTATATCTCCCGTTTCTCTCTCTCTCTCTCTCATCTGAAATTATAAAAGTTCAGTCTCAGAGAGAGAGGAAGAGAGAGAGAGAGAGGGGGGGAATAAAGGGCAGATGATTTGTCAGATGAAAACTGTATAATACGGCCGAAGATAAGTTGATAGTAAGAAAGAAAAAAACAAAACAAAATTAAAAAACAACAAAACACAAAACAAATTTAAAACCAACATCAATAACAACAACAACAACAAAAAATTTTAGTTGTTAGGAAACACTGTCACCTGAAGCAGGCGCCAGTTTTCTATTGTGATAGAGGAAGGTCATGTCTCCTATAGGTGAAGAACACCAAGTTGTATCACCTATGAAAAATTGGTTAATAATGACAAAGGTAAGAATATCAGGTGTTTTTTTTTTTCATTCTGTTGGCGCCATTTTGAGGGAGTTTCATGCGTGTGCATTTGTCGATGGCGAAAAATGACGAAAAAAAAAAAGAAGGAATAAGAAAGTTGTGTTGGAAAAGATGGATAGATAGATAGATAGATAGGAGAGAAAAGGGGATGATAAAACAGAGACATTGAGTGAAAGGAAAGATGGAGAAAGATGAGATAGGAAGAGAGAGAGAGAGAGAGAGAGAGAGAGAGAGAGAGAGAAAGGAAAGAGGGAGGGAGGTAAAGGGATAGATAGATTAATAGATAGATAAAAGAGAGAGAGAGAGAGAGGATGGTAAACAAAGAGACAATGAGTAAAAGAGGAGATGGAGAATAATGAGAGAGAAAGGAGAGAGTGAGAGAGGGGATAGATAGATAGATAGATAGATAGATAGATAAGAGAGAGAGAAAGGGGATGATAAAAGAGACACTGAGTGAAAGGAAAGATGGAGAAAGAGAAAGAGTGTGTGTGAGAGAGAGAGAGAGAGAGAGAGAAGGAAGAAGGGAGAGAGGGAGGGAGGAAAGAGATAGATAAATTGATAGAGAGATAAGAGAGAAAGAGAGAGAGGATATATAAAAAATAGACATTGAGTGAAAGAGGAGATGGAGAATAATGAGAGAGAAAGAAAGAGCGAGAGAGAGTTAAAGCGATGGACTGCGGAATCGTAGTACGCGAGTTCGTACTCCAGTCGCGCTATTACGTTCACTTTCTGGCAAATACCCTTGGGAAAGGTGTGAACCCCCTTATCCTCCCAGCTATGGGTTAAATAGTACCACGACTGTTCTTCTATGAGAATAGCTTTGGCGTTAAATAACCTATAAAGATTGATTGCCATTAAGCAAAGAAACCAAACCAAACCAAACCACAACTCCGAATATGCTATAGTATTTCAATGAAAGTGAAGGAACGGTTGGCTGGGAGAGATGTCGCGGCCAAGTTGTTAAGGGGAGAGCTTGTGTGCTAAAAATTTATTTCGTGGCCCGCAAACTCGTGTAGTAAAAGTTAAGGTGCGTCAATTGGCAGAAGTTAAGTTTTTCTTCGCCAAGTCGATCTTTTCTCTTCTTAATGTGACACACGTCCAAATCTTGTAGATGAAATGTAGGTAGGTAGTTACGACAATATTATATATAGATTACTGTCGGTGTGATAGGCTCAATATTAGAACTAGCTTCATCTATAGCCGTAATTGTCTAAAAAAGTGACTTGAAAATCGTTATTATAACGTGAGGAACATTTAATAACATATTGTTCGACAAGACATGAACAACCATTGATGGTTATTTAATACCAAATCCTGTAAATATATATATATATATCATCATCATCATCATGTCGCGCCGCCAGTGCGGATATCCCTGACCCTCTCTCGCCATTTCTCCCTATCATTCATCGCCTCCGGTAGGTCTTCAGGGTTACATCCTGTGTCCTCACAAGTTGCTGTATGTAAGTTCGAGCTGGTCGTCCTGCTTTTGCACGGCCATATGTGGGGGTCCACAGGAGTACATCGCTTATGAGCTCGTCCTTGCTTCTCCAGCAGTGTCCCGCGTGTCTGGTTCGTCTGACTTGTATGGTTTTCGTGATGGGGGGCAAGTGTCCGTATAGTTGGAGTCTCGTGGGGTGTTGTCGCCAGGACTTGTTTAATACTGCTCTCAACATTCTTGTGTAATTTCCGTCTAGTTTCCTCTCCAGCCGCTTCGTTAGCGTCCATGTGGTGCATCCATATAGCAGTATCGACACAACCACTGCCTGGAAGAAACTGCATTTCATTTTATCAGTTAGGTCCGACTTCCATATGATCGAGAGCCTATCGATAGCTGTCCATGCCTTCGTCAGTCGTGTGTCGATGTCTTTTTCGGTTGATGAGACGCTACTTCCTAGGTAGGTGAATTTGTCTACTAGTTTCAGAGAGGCTCCGTCTAGTGTGGGCAATGTTGCCCGTTTGGTTGTAACACATGTGTGTGTGTGTCTGTGTGTGTGTGTATGTGTGTGTGTGTGTTTTAACTAAATAGTTAGTAGGTTAGGTTATTCTTTAAACAAGTTTGAGCTCATTTGTTTATACACAGCTGAATAGCTTCTGGAATTGGCATTTATATGGTTGGTTAGTTGTGTCATATGGCACATCAACGCTTGTAGGTTATTTAATGCCAAATCTTGTTTATACGCGAGCGCTAAACACACAGAGACACACACACATACACACACACATATATATATTATTGTCATTCACAGACAGACTGTTTTGTTCTATCAGAACTCTTCAGTGTGGCTAGACACGTAGGACGCCCGAAGCCGGGATCGAAACCCGTCTAACTTTACGTTAGACTAAATCTCAGATCTCTCGGTCGACAAGAGGACCACGTTGGCTAAGGGAATTTTAAGGTATTTATTTAGCAACAGCTGCAGCAGCCGTTTGTTTACATTTTTTTAATACCCCTATCGGCGACTAGAGTGCTCAATTCTTTCGAAGAGCTTTGCATTATGCGAGCGGCCGACAATTCCTTCGCCAGAGTGCTCAACCCCCATGGGGGAGCGTATATATATATATATATATATATATATAATATATATATATATATATATATATATATATATATAGTATTATATATATATATATATATATATTATATATATATATATATATATATATATATATATATATGTGTGTGTGTGTGTGTGTGTGTGTGTGTTAGATACATATGATTTGTTAACGAATAGTTTTTAGGTAACATTATTTTAGAATAAGCTAAAGTTCATTAACTTGCACACAATTTAATGGTTTCAAGTACACTTTTGAACACTTATAATTCTATTAGATAGATAGATAGATAGATAGATAGATTAGACTGAGATTTATGGAACAGATTGAGCATAGATGGAACAAAACTTATATATATATATATATATATATATATATATATATTATATATATATATAGTATATATATATAGACTATATATATATATAGATAGATAGATAGATTAGACTGAGATTTATGGAACAGATTGAGATAGATGGAACAAACTTATATATATTAATATATATATATATATATATATACTATATATATATAATATAGATTAGACTGAGATTTATGGAACAGATTGAGATAGATGGAACAAACTTATATATATATATATATATATATATATATATATATATAGATCTAGATAGATAGATAGATAGATAGATTAGACTGAGATTTATGGAACAGATTGAGATAGATGGAACAAACTTATATATATATATATATATATATATATATATATATATATAGATTAGACTGAGATTTATGGAACAGATTGAGATAGATGGAACAAACTTATATATATATATAATATATATATATTATATATATATAATAACTATATATATAGATAGATAGATAGATAGATATGCTACCTTTACCCCATTTTATTTTTTAAGTTAGTAAATTAGTACAGTTAGTAAATAAATACAATCCTGAAGCAAGATGGGCTTTCGCGGATCATTGAATAAAAACTTTTGATGAGAAACCAAAGCTTTTCTAATGAAAAGCAACATCAAAAATTACGTTGAAATCTTTCTTTAGGTCCAAATGAATGCATAAACATTTTGGTATTCTGACGTCAAACTGGCTATTTAGAGAGAAAAAACAAACCAACTTTTGATTGTTAATCTAATTTACTGGAATTTATTTTATTTTAAAAATGCACTGTAAATTATTTAACTACAAAAATGCATCAGAAAAGATTTTACTTTTAAAAAAAGCATTGCAAATGATTTTATTATAAAAGTGTATTGAAAATGATTTTACAAAAAATATGGAATGGAAAAGATTTTACTCTATAAATGCATTTGAAATGATTTTACTGTTAAAACGGCTTGGAAATGCAAAAGAAAATGCAATAAAAATGCAAAAGAAATAATTTGACAATAAAAATGCATTGAAAGTGATTTTACTGTAAAAACGGCTTGGAAATGATTTGACTATGAAAATACATTGGAAATGATTAAACAATAAAAATCCATTGAAAATGATTTTACTTAAAAAATACATTGGAGATGATTTTACTGTATATAAGTAAATTTGATAACTCTATATAATATCATTTGGCTATCTAGAGGGAACATACAAACTCTTTCCAACGATTAATATAATACAATTAATTTTTTCTTAATTTGAAAAAGCACTGCAAATAACTTTACGATAGATATACACTGGAAATAATTTTATTATAAAAATTCGTTGCAAATTTTGATAAAAAAAGAAAGAAAGAAAAAAAGAAAAAACCCAAACACACAACCCCCCCCCCAAAAAAAAAATACACGCAATCTTTTTTTTAACAGAGTGTGCTTTTCTTCTAAATTATGGTTGATAACATTCCGTATTTTTTATGTAAATAAATTCTCGGAAAATGTTCATCTCCCTTTATATTGGTTCTCTTGCAGATCTACGTAGGAAAAATATCGTCCAATGAAAACACCACACTTAAAAAAAACACAAAGACTTAGAAAGTATTATTTCGATAATGTACTTTTTATCTAATCAGTCAAATTTATTTATCTAGTATTTTCACAATAATTAACAAAATATCAGTCACCTGCAGTTAGTTGAAGAGTTTAATTAGCGGATGTCAATTTTAAACCTAAAAAAAAAAGAAAAAAGAAAAACGCTTAACCTGATTTCTATTTTTTTATCTTTTATTAACCACATCCCTAGAAGATTAAGCTACAAAAACAAATAAATTGCCCTGTCGGCTGAGGCTATAGAATACACCGACTGCTTCCCTGTAAAGGGGTAAGCCCCCCCCCCCAAACGAGTGTCCTGTATATGACACTAAATAATGTGATGATGAGGCTGGAGCTTTGGGGAATACGGAGTACCTCTTCATTGCCATCGCTCTCAGGTCCACACTGGACCGGAGTGGTAGTACCTGATTGGGTCCTATCTATGGGTCAAATAGAACTAAACTGCCTACTTAGGCTCAACTGAATTGCTTGAAATAGAACTACTTTTGACATTTAAATTGCGTACTTATCCAAAACAGAATTACTTGAAATAGAACTGTTTTTGTATTCTAAACAGAATTGTTTAAAATAAAACTGTTTTTTATATTGAAACTGTGTACTAGAACTGTTTTGACATTTAAACTGCGTACCTATGCTAAATAGAATTGTTTGAAATAGAACTTTTTTGACATTTAACTGTGTGTAAACAAAAATCTGTACCTATATTAAACTCAATTGTTTGAAACTTTTATCAAAATGACTTAATTCGACGTCAAATAACCCAAAAAGGGTTGATACACCGTAAAACAAAACAGCCAACCAACCAACCAACCAACCAAAAGCGAATAAAATTTTGAAAAAAGGCCATGAAGAACAATATTGTACCTTATTTTAACGTTTTTTAAACTTAAAAAATAAGGCATCCGTACGAACAAAATAAAGAAACCGTAACAAAAAATATAAACAATACCTAATTTTCCATAGAATTATCTTTAAAACAAGTAAAAATCATTCACCTGCTTCTTCACTTAAGGAAATCAAATTAACAAAATGATTGATGGATGAGGGTGTCGCATGACAACAAAATAATAAAAAAAAAGAACGTCTTCAGAATTCTGAGGAAAAATGTCTTTCTAAAAGAAACCACATATTTTTTACTGCTTTTAATGTCGAACATTTTATTAAAATCCGATAATTAGTCAATTTGGGAAGTGATTAAAAAATAAGATACTTTTGTAAGTGTGCGTTTTTGGACACCCTTATAAGTAAGTAAAGTTGGCCAACCGAGTCGAGGGTGACCCGAAGGCTCCTTTTTTTGATAGCTACAACACCAAGGTGTAGGGGAGGGCGCTATTCCTTTCCCTGGATTGCTCCACTTTACCCTTGATACCTACCTTATAATGCTGAGTGTTAAGCAAGGAGGCATCAAGTACCATTTGTTTAGTCTCCCGGACCATTAGCTAACACCCTAATACAACAGAAAAATTAGACGTGATGGGGTTCTTATAAATTTATTTCGACGAAACATTTAGTTGTTTCTAGTGAGCAGAAAAAGAATTGTCAATATGGATTAATAATTATGACAATATTTCATTTAACGGGTGCAACATGAGAATATTTCATCTACTTCTACTTTTACTACTACTACTACTACTACTACTACTACTACTACTACTACTACTACGGCTACTACTACTCGGTATAAAAAAAGCATCAAAATAAGTAGAAACGGAAACTACGCCCATATTAATGAGACTAAAAAAATCCTCTTCCAAGAAATTTATACAACAAAAAGAAAATCATTTGTTTTTTTTTAATAAGACAATGAAATCAGCCCGATAACTTTCTTCGTAAACAATCATTTTTCTTTTTTCTTTGTTTTTATTTTCGTGAAACCTGAGAAGACTAATGTGCCCATAGTTGGATTTTATCAGTCAATGACTTTTCTTTATTTACCCGACTGACTCCGAGACGAAGGTGACGTCTTTGTGGCAAAACGAGGCTCGTCTAAGAACCGTTCGGGGGATTCACGTGACATCCCCTGCATTCTCTGAATATATCTTTCATTAGCTAAAAGGTGGCTGGTACAGCAACGAGTATCGCTGTCTCTCTTGTCGACGTCCCCACCTTCACCTCTGTGGGAATAAGGTGAGGAAATAGCAGAGAAATTGAAGCCATCTTTTCTTCTTTCTTTCTTTCTCTTTAGCGTGAACTCTTGCTCAATCTTTCCCACCCACCCAATGTAAATTAACAACCTTAAACTCCATCCATTCGTAGACCTTCACTGATTTCCTCAATGGACATTCATATTGATGACATTCAACTCAGCACCACTTTACATGGCTTAACTTGTATTCTTGATGATATTCTCTCACTACACTACAACTCGTGGTACGCAGTTCCAATGTCAAAACAGTTCTATTTTAAACAATTCAGTTTAGCATAAATACGCAGTTTAAATACAAAAATCAGTATAGTGAAAGAAGCACGGTTTAGTTCTATTTAACCCATAGATAGAACCCTTATCAGGTGCTACCACTCCGGGCCAGAGTGGACCTGGGAGTGATGGCAATAAGGGTTACTCCGCATTCCTCAAAGCTCCAGCATTGCTGGAACCTGACCATTAGATTGTTTAGTGTCATATACAGGACACTCGTTGGGGGGGGGGTCTTACCCCTCTGCAGAGAAGCAATCGGTGTATTCTACAGCCCCAGCCGACTGGGCAATAAGGTAAGTGGTTCTGATCCATTTATCAGATCGCACTCAATGGGTTTTAGTATGTTTAATACTGTAATAAAATCTGAAGAGATGAGAGTCTCCGTGGCGTAAGGGACTAAAGTTCCTGACAATGACATCGTAGTATAATTCAAAGTTCTGGACTTTTAGATTATAATTTGGTCCAAATTCACTTACCGTGAAATACAACTATATCAACAATTAAAAAAACATTGATTTGATGTCTCTAGCTGAAAGGATACAATTTTTTACAGGATGTGTTCCAAATTACTGCCATTGCACTTGTCTCAGTTATAAATCAAAATCATATTAATGTTAGGATTAGGTTCGGAGACAAAATCATTCAAAACAGTGCAAGCAAATTTTCGCAGGAAGTTAAACTTAAAAATTATCGCCAGAAAAGCCAAATTAATCGTTGGGTATACAAATTTCAAGCCACGGGTTCAGTAAACGACCTCAACAAGAAAGCAGAAAATCCCAGCTCTGTTTGGAAGTTGTCAGACAATATGGATGCAGTGTGAGATTCTGTCTGAAGGTGTCCGAAAACGTCCCTCCGAAGACGTTCCCAAGGACTAGGATAAAGACTATCAATTTCTGCCTTTGTCATTTGGTTTGACCTTTTTGAAGTGATAAGATTGCTTTTTAAGACTCAGATGAAAGATGACTTGATGCAATATGAATTATCATATTAATGGTTGCATCAGTTTTGAGACACCCTGTACTTTTAAAATGACAGAGCGCTATCTTCGAATCAAGGTTTTAATCGTCCGTAAAATAGCGTTCAAGTAATGTTTATTCAAAATGTTGTACCATATAAGTACAGTAATAATACCAATGTGTGCATATTCGATAAACTGTGGAGGTGCCCGTGGTGTAGTGGTTATCATCGTAGGAAATGAATACGGCGACTCGAGTTCAAATCCTGGACGAGACTGATTGCATTTCACATAACCCTAATACCCTTGGGAAAGGTATGAATCCAATTATTCTCCCTCCAGCTATGGGTAAATAGTAGGACAGACTATGTTCTTCAGCCTTGGTTAGGCAACTAGTCTAGGAGAAGGAAAACTGTTAATTCAAACCTGTTAAACTCCGCTTAAATTGACCTTGTGTCATATCCTGCCCGAGCGGAGGGGTTAGACAGGAGGTGCCCGTGGTGTAATTGTTATCGTCGTAGGAAATGAACACAGCGACTCGAGTTCAAATCCTGGACGAGACTGATTGCATTTCACATAACCCTAATACCCTTGGGAAAGGTATGAATCCAATTATTCTCCCTCCGGCTATGGGGAAATAGTAGGACAGACTATGTTCTTCAGCCTTGGTTTGGCAACTAGTCTAGGAGAAGGAAAACTGTTAATTCAAACCTGTTAAACTCCGCTTAAATTGACCTTGTGTCATATCCTGCCCGAGCGGAGGGGTTGAGTAAATAGGATATTCGATAAACTGCAATTATGTTTCATTAAACTGTCATTACTCGACTAATGAATGGTGTATGCAATTTTTCACTGAAATCAGAATTTATGAGCCATACATGAAACATGCGAATCTTATACATTCGAGTTTATATTCATTCATTATCCATCGCCCTGTCATGAAATTATGTACAAAAAGAACAAACCATATTTATCTGACCGGCCGCCTGGATGCTGTGATGCTTCGGGTAGAGCTTACAGACAGTGTATCTGCTGTTGGAAACAGTGCGTGATATAGTGTTAATATAATTCTTAATTTGTATTTCAATTTGATTATTTTATATCAAACTCCATATATAGATATTCA
>OY757935.1:30515501-30620501 GCA_963585895.1 Sepioteuthis lessoniana
GGACTTTGCTGTCCCACTCGTGATTGGAGCGTTTGGTATAATCACCAAAAGATTATTAAAGGGACCTGAGGGCTTTGATATAAGAGGACGAGTGGACACCATCCAAACTACTATATTATTGAGAACGGCCAGAAAACTGTCCTAGAGACTTGAGGAGATTTGCTGTCACTTAAACTCCAGCGAAAGACCATCAACTAACGCTGATGTGAAAAACTCTCAACGAATGAATAATAATCTAGGATGTAGTGCGAGAAACGCATCCCCCAATCCTGGTTGGTTAGTTGATTGTTTTGTTTTACGGCGTATCAACCCTTTTCGGGCTGGCCCAGCGGTTAGAGTGTTCGCCAATGGCCCGGGAGACCTGGGTTCAATCCCAGGTCGAGTCATACCAAAGACTTTAAAAATGGAACTTGATACCACCTTGCTTAACACTCAGCATTATAAGGTACGGTTCAAGGGTAAAGTGGAGCAATCCAAGGAATGGAGTAGCGCCCTCCCCTACACCTTGGTGTAGTAGCTATCGAAAAGGGAGCCTTCGGGTCACCCTCGACTATGGTCGCTAACTAACTAACTAAGGCTGAAATAAGTCATTTTGATAAAAGTTTATATGCTTCAAGGTATTCCTATCTTCAAATATTTATTTATGGCTTGGTTTGGTTTTATGGCATATTAACCATTGTAGGTTATTAAATGCCAAATCAATTTTTATACATGTAAACACTTCTATTTCAAACAATTCAGTTTAGCATAAGTACAAGTTTCTATGTCAAAACACTGTTCTATTTCAAACAATTCAATTTAGTATAAGAATAGTTTTTTTTACACACAGTCAAATGTCAAGATAGTTCAGTTAAATGTCAAAACAGTTCTATTTCGAACGATTCAGTTTAGCATAGGTACGCAGTTTAGTTCTATTTGACCCATAGATAGGACCCTATCAAGTGCTACCACTCTGGGTGTGAGTGGACCTGGGAGCAGTAGCAATAAAGGGGTACTCTGCATTCCCCTAAGCTCCAGCAGTACTGGAATCTCACCATCAGATTGTTTAGTGTCATATCCAGGACACTCGTTGGGAGAGTGTCTTAGCCCTATGCAGAAATGCAGTCGGTGTATTCTGCGGCTCCACCCGACTGGGCTAGGATTTATTAGTGAAGAGCCAATATAAACGGTAGGGCTCGAAAGGTGATTTCAAAATAGAATAAAAGCAAACTGACTGTGGGTGTCTTACCTCTGTGCAGAAATGCAGTCGGTGTATTTTATAGTCCTAGCCGACTGGACAAATTAGTAATAAAGGGATTATTCGTTATTTGAAAACAGATTATAAAATAGAAATTAGAATAGTTTTCAGGTTTACTAAGACCTGTTTTATATCAATCCTGATGCATATCGATGAATGCTTTTAGCATTTTCACGGAGGGGATTAAAATATCATTTACCTGATTGATATGGATGGTGCAAATGAGTGGCTAATGTGCTACTGATTTGGTTTGGTTGGTTGGGTTTTATGGCATATCAACCTTTGTAGGTTATTTAACGCCAAATCAATGTTAATGTAAATAATCTATTCCATTTAAAACAATTCAGTTTAGCATGAGTACACTGTTGAATTGTCAAAAACATTTCTATTTCAAACTATTCAAGCAGTTATATGTAACAATTCAGTTAAGTGCAAATACAGTTTTAATGTCGAAAAACAGTTCTATTTCAAATAATTCAGTTAAGCATTCAATGTTTTATGTAAAATTAATATGTGTGTCACACACCAAAATCATCAGAATATTAAAATGAAGCAGACTTCCTTCTTTCAAGGATTCATCGATTTTCGGAACGCCCCACGTGACTGTAACTCATGGCCGACGATTAGATGCCGTAGCAGGATTATTCCTGTTCATAGGGGAGTCGTGAGAATATGGTACAAGTGTCGTCTTCAGTGCTACGCGGAGCTGTATAATCTTGTATGTTATCTGTCTGGTCATACTCCTGGCATGGACTGATCCATGTCAGCAAATAATTCAGTTAAACATAAGCACGCAGTTTAAATGTAAGTACGGTTTGTCAAAAACATTTCTATGTCAAGCTATTAATTTTAATCAAATAATTCAGTTTAGCATAAGTATGCTGTTAGTTCTATTTAACCCATAGATCGGGCCCTATCAGGTGCTACCACTCCGGGCCAAAGTGGACCTGGGAGCGATGGCAATAAAGGGGTACTCCGTATTCTCCAAAGCTCCAGCACTGCTGGAACCTCACCATCAGATTGTTTAGTGTCATATCCAGGACACTCATTGAGAGGGGGTCTTAGCCCTCTGCAGAGATGCAGTCAGTGTATTCTACAGCCCCAGCCGACTGGGCAAGATAACGTGCTACACTGCGACATTGTAGTAAGTGAGTTTGAATTCAGATTTATACCATATGGAAGGTTTGAACACCCTTTATGACCGAGCTATAGGTTGAAAAGTACTACTACTATTCTTCAACAAAGAAGCATTAAGTAACCCACAGAAGTTGATATGTCATTAAACCATGGCATGAAACTTTTTTGATATCTATCGAAGAAAAATAAAATCTTTTTAGTTCTGTATTTTGCTGATGTTCTCTCTCTCTCACACACACTTTCTCCCTCATTCTCTCTCGCTTACTCTCTCTCCCTCTCTCTCTCTCTCTATCACGCATACACACACACACACACACACACACTCGCTGTCTCTCCCATTCTCTCTTTCTCTCTCACACACTCTCTCTCTCATTCTTTCTCTCTCTCTCACACACACTATCTTTCTCTCTTTCATTCTCTCTCTCTCTCACTCTTTCACACACACACTCCTTCTCTCATTCTTTCTCACACACTCTCTCACTCTCTCTCTCTCTCTTTATCTATGTATCTACCTCACACACACGCTCTCTTTCTCTCTCTCTCTCTCTGTCTTTCTCTATCACGCACACACACACTCACTCGCTGTCTCTCCCATTCTCTCTTTCTCTCACACACACTCTCTCTCTCATTCTTTCTCTCTCTCACACACACTATCCGTCTCTCTTTCATTCTCTCTCTCTCTCTCTCTCTTAATCTTTCACACACACACTCCCTCTCTTATTCTTTCCCACTCTCTCTCTCTCTCTCAATCTATCTATCTATCTATCTATCTCACACACACACGCTCTCTCTCTCTCTCTATCACACACACACACACACTCACTCGCTGTTTCTCCCATTCTCTCTTTCTCTCGCACACACAGACTCTCTCTCATTCTTTCTCTCTCTCTCTCTCTCACACACACACTATCCTTCTCTCTTTCATTCTCTCTCTCTCTCTTAATCTTTCACACACACACACTCCCTCTCTCATTCTTTCTCACTCTCTCTCTCACTCTATCTATCTATCTATCTATCTATCTATCTATCTATCTCACACACACACGCTCTCTTTCTCTCGCTCTCGCTCTCTCTCTCTCTCTCTCTCTCTTTCTCTATCACGCACATACGCATACACAAACTCACTCGCTGTCTCTCCCATTCTCTCTTTCTCTCGCACACACACTCTCTCTCATTCTTTCTCTCTCTCTCACACACACTATCCTTCTCTCTTTCATTCTCTTTCTCTCTCTCTCTCAATCTTTTACACACACACTCTCTCATTCTTTCTCACTATCTATCTATCTATCTATCTATCTATCTATCTCACACACACATGCTCTCTTTCTCTCTCTCTTATTTTCTCTCTCTCTCTCTTTCTGTCTCACACACAAACAAGGAGTATAATATCTTTTTAAAAAATAACATCTTGATTTGACTTTTATTAACTGGTCTATTTGATCCTCGTGGAAAAAAATCCTTCTGTTTTTGAGATAGCTGGCTAGCCAGCAGATTTGATTGATAGATGAAATATAAATAACCAAAAATATATGTTTTTTACCTTTTGTGAAATTTCCCGACCTGAATTATTTGAAGAAAAGTTTTCAGATAGAGAGACAGATTTGAATTTTTTAATGAAATTTCAAAGACTTGAAATTTTTTAATGGTTATTGATTTGATTGTATTGAATGAGTTATGTATGGGGATGCTTGGATTTTTCGCATGAATGATATTTTTGCAAGAAAATTAACAAAATTCCCAGTAAACTCTCAGTTTGCTTATATAAATTAATCTTTTAATTTTTGCTTTATGATTTCAGAAACAAGGATGAAATATCACTGATTTAGGGAAAAAGTTATATTTTCGGCTATATAAATAGCACTTTAAAACATATATTCAGACGTGTTTCGTAAAAAAGATCTTTTTTTTAAATCGGCTGTTCAAAATTGTTAGAAAAAAGTTAAAATGTCTCATCGGGAAAGATTTATTGTTTTCTGTGCGTAAATAAAAAGTGGAATTAAAAGAAAATCCAGTGGGAAATTAAAAATATGGTTGTAATCAAACAGTTACAAATTAACCAAATTTTGACATTAAATAATCCATAAGTAATTGATATGCTGTTAGGGAAAAAAAAAAAAAAAAAGAAAAGAAATAAAAGCGAAATTAACTAAATCCAATTTCGGCATCAAATATTCCATGATAAGTTGATATGCCGCAAAGAAAATAAACCAAACCAAACCAAACCAAACCAAACCAAATGAATCGAATTTGTCATTAAATACTCCACGAGAAGTTGATATGCCATTAACCAAATAAACCAAACTACATGAAGGTAAATGAATCCAATTTCAGCAATGAATTGCTCAACAGAAGTTGTTAAGCAAATAAACCAAATCAGACGAAAACTAATATTTGATATTCTTTCAAAGATTTCCTTTTCGGGAAAAGAATCTTAACGATGTTTCAATGTTTTATGTAAAATTAACATGTGTGTCACACACCAAAATCATCAGAATATTAAAATGAAGCAGACTTCCTTCTTTCAAGGATTCATCGATTTTCGGAAAGCCCCACGTGACTGTAACTCATGGCCGACGATTAGATACCGTAGCAGGATTATTTCTCTTCATAGGGGAGTCGTGAGAATATGGTACAAGTGTCGTCTTCAGTGCTACGCGGAGCTGTATAATCTTGTATGTTATCTGTCTGGTCATACTCCTGGCATGGACTGATCCATGTCAGCAAATAATTCAGTTAAGCATAAGCACGCAGTTTAAATGTAAGTACGGTTTAATTGTCAAAAACATTTCTATGTCAAGCTATTAATTTTAATCAAATAATTCAGTTTAGCATAAGTATGCTGTTAGTTCTATTTAACCCATAGATAGGGCCCTATCAGGTGCTACCACTCCGGGCCAAAGTGGACCTGGGAGCGATGGCAATAAAGGGGTACTCCACATTCTCCAAAGCTCCAGCACTGCTGGAACCTCACCATCAGATTGTTTAGTGTCATATCAGGACACTCGTTGGGCGGGGGGTCTTAGCCCTCTGCAGAGGTGCAGCCAGTGTATTCTACAGCCCCAGTCGACTGGACAAGATAATGTGCTACACTGCGACATTGTAGTCTGTGAGTTTGAATTCAGATTTATACTTTATGTAAGGTTTGAACACCCTTTATGTCCCAGCAATAGATTGAATTGTACAACTACTATTCTTGAATTGTACAACTACTATTCAACAAAGAAGCATTAAGTAACCCACAGAAGTTGATATGTCATTAAACCATGACATGAAAATTTTTGATACTTATCGAAGAAAAATAAAATCTTTTTTGTTGGCGACCGTAGTCGAGGGGGACCCGAAGGCTCTCTTTTCCATAGCTATTTGTGCCCTCCCCTACACCTGATTGTTAAGCAAGGTGGCATCAAATACAATTTTTCGAGTCTTTAGTATGACTCGATCTCACTTTGGTATGACTTGAACTCACTACTCGATGATAACGGGTGAACAAGATTTATTTGCAAACTATAATACTTCAACGATTTTCCCATCTTGGTGTGGAAGAAGAGCATGTCGTTTTTCAGAAGGAGTTTCCCCCAATCCAACTTGAAGCGGAATATGCCAAAGAACTTGTTTAAACTTGTGTTTGTCTATCAAGGAGTTTTACCAACTTAAATCTTGGACGTGTTAGGTAATCCGACCAAATATTTAAACTCCCTGAAGGTGGGGTTTAGATTTCGGTGACTGTGGGGTAAGTCCCTCCAAATAAAGGAGTGCCAAGTGTATGGAAATTTACTAAGCTTTTTGCTTAGATGTGGCACAAGGCCATATGAAAGGGGCACCCTATGAGACTCGAACTCACTCGTGTAGGTTTGCTGAAGTGCCATGTGTATGACTCTAAACTGCATCCGGTCGTGAGACTCAAGTTTTAGATCTATGAGGAGTGTGAAGTACCCCTTGATTGCCAGTACTCCCAGGTCCACTCTGACCCAGTGTAGTAGTAGCTTTTAGGATTCCCTGTATGGGTCGAAAAGATTTGTTAAAAATTAATATTTGTACTAGAAAGGAATACTAAATACCATTTTAAAGTTGTGCTATTTGTATTTGGTTGGATTACTATGATTATTTACTAAGGATTATTACTATTAGTTACTTAAAACTATATAATTGTTTCAAGAAATTATTTCTATTAAATAAGAACTAGGCGTAAAGGGTAAAGTGCTTGGATGAGATGTAAGCGAGTTCGAACTCCAGTCGAGCCATTACGTTCATTTTCGGACTAATGCTTTTGGGAAAGATAAGAACCCCCTTAAATCCGTAGATATGGATGTGTTCTATAAGGATGACTTTGATATTAGATTATCCCTGAAACTTAATATTCTACAAAACAAAGAAACCAAATCTAAGCAATAGTTGTTACTTTACAGAAAATAGTTTATAAATTATCAGAAAAATGCAATGTAACTTTGAAAATATAGTTAGTAATGATTACAATCAATCATTTAGAAATGAATCAAATTTCGGTATTAAATAACCTTTAAGAAGTTTATATGCCATTAAACTTAAAAACCATCTACAAGTCTTGGGAAAGGTTTGAACCTTTTTATCCTTTCAGTTATCGGTTAAATAGTACCACCACTGTTCTTCCACAAGGATGACTTTGGCATTAGATAAGCCACAAAGGTTGATATGCCATTAATCAAAGAAACCAAACCAAATAAACAAATGCATATACTAATTTCATTAGATACACACCTGTAGTGTAGGGGCAAAATGACTCTGTAGTAAAACACTTAGTTTTTTGCTGAATTTTGATCTGAAATTCTTACTGTATAATGTTGGATTCATCACTAAATTAATTGGATTAATATAGGAGATGATTATGTTGACAAAGATTGTTTTTAGATGGTGTTTATTGTAATTGAATTTTTATTAGATAGACTTTTTTTTCATTGGGGAGTCCTCATGGCTAATGAATTGGACTTGTGGTCTCAAACTAAGATTTTTTTAGATGGTGTTTATTGTAATTGATTTTTTATTAGATAGACATTTTTTATTGGGGGAGTCCACATGGTTAATGTATTGGACTTGTGGTCTCAAACTAAGATTTTTTTAGATGGTGTTGTAATTGATTTTTTATTAGATAGACTTTTCTTTCATTGGGGAGTCCTCATGGCTAATGAATTGGACTTGTGGTCTCAAACTAAGATTTTTTTAGATGGTGTTTATTGTAATTGATTTTTTTATTAGATAGACATTTTTTATTGGGGGAGTCCACATGGTTAATGTATCGGACTTGTGGTCTCAAACTAAGATTTTTTTAGATGGTGTTTATTGTAATTGATCTTTTATTAGATAGACATTTTTTTTATTGGGGAGTCCCCATGGTTAATGTATTGGACTTGTGGCCTCAAACTAAGCAAGTTAAAACTCCACTCACATTATTAGGTTCACTTTTAGACTAAAAACTTTCAGAAAGGTATGACCCCCCTTATCTCTCCAGCTATTGATTAGCTAGTATCACTGTTGTTCTTTACAAGAATGATTTTGGCAGTCAATATCTCATGAATGTTGATATGACATTAAATAAAGAAACTAAACCAAACCATATAAAATGAACGATGTGTAATAATCTAAGAATGAAACTTCACATGAATTTGTTTAAGTGTCTCGAAATTTGTTTATCGATGAAGTATCTTGAATTGATTCAATGAAATACAATTAAAAAAAGCAAACTCAGAAGCTTTATACAACACTATATTATTAGATTTGTTTGTTTAATGACCTATCAACCTTCGTTGATACATTTAATGCTAAAGCCGTCCTTGTTAAAGACCAGAATGGGTACTATTTTATGACATATCAGCCTTTGTTAATACAGTTAATGCTAAAGCCGTCCTTGTTAAAGACCAGAATGGGTACTGTTTTATGACATATCAGCCTTTGTTGATACATTTAATGCTAAAGCCGTCCTTGTTAAAGACCAGAATGGGTACTATTTTATGAAATATCAGCCTTTGTTGATACATTTAATGCTAAAGCCGTCCTTGTTAAAGACCAGAACGGGTACTGTTTTATGACATATCAGCCTTTGTTGATACATTTAATGCTAAAGCCGTCCTTGTTAAAGACCAGAATGGGCACTGTTTTATGACATATCAGCCTTTGTTGATACATTTAATGCTAAAGCCGTCCTTGTTAAAGACCAGAATGGGTACTATTTTATGAAATATCAGCCTTTGTTGATACATTTAATGCTAAAGCCGTCCTTGTTAAAGACCAGAACGGGTACTGTTTTATGACATATCAGCCTTTGTTGATACATTTAATGCTAAAGCCGTCCTTGTTAAAGACCAGAATGGGTACTATTTTATGAAATATCAGCCTTTGTTGATACATTTAATGCTAAAGCCGTCCTTGTTGAAGACCAGCATGGGTACTATTTTATGAAATATCAGCCTTTGTTGATACATTTAATACTAAAGCCGTCCTTGTTAAAGACCAGAACGGGTACTGTTTTATGACATCACAGCCTTTGTTGATACATTTAATGCTAAAGCCGTCCTTGTTGAAGACCAGAATGGGTACTATTTTATGACATATCAGCCTTTGTTGATACATTTAATGCTAAAGCCGTCGATGGGTACTATTTTTTTAATCAAAAGAATAAAGGAGTGTATACCTGTTCGGATGTTTTTAGTCTAGACGTGTACGTAATGGAGCAGTTGGAGTTCGAACACGCTTACTACGATCTCTCAGCCCTCTTCATTAACCACGAAACTATGGAGACTCCAGAATAACAAACAGTAATTTTTTTAGAAGCATGCAATGAAACATTGAAAATATAGTTATGATTGCAAATAAACGTTTAGGAATGAATCAAATTTCGTCATTTGATGATCCATAAGGAGTTGATAAGCAAATAAACAAAACGAAACGAAACCTAATACTTAATATTGTTTCTAAAGCTTCCCTTCCCGGAAAATTATTTTAAAAATGTTTCAACCTACATCGAGGTTAGCGTCCTGTAGTCCAAGATGTTTTAGAATCCGGTTATGAAATGTAAATACAGACACATGCTAAGTGGGTTGATTAAGTAGGTTGGTTGTGTTTGATAGTATATCAACCCTCGTTGGCTATTTAATAATATCAAATCCTGTTTATATATATATATATATATATATATATATATATATATATATATATATATATATATATATATATATATATATATTTCTTTTTGTCCTATAATATTTTTTTCTTTTTCCCCCGGGCGTTGATTCGAGATATTTTTTTCTCTTGTTCCTGGCTGGGTTTATTTTCTTTTTTTCTGGTAACCGTGAATGCTGGTAGATATTAGATTAGTATATATATATATATATATATATATATATATATATATATATATATATATATATATATATATATATATCAAACATACATGATTTGCCAATGCTTTGTTTCTAGATACAATTTTTAAAGGAGGCAGAGCTCAGTTGTTTACACACAGTTAAATAATTTCAGGTATTGTTATGTACTACCAACAATTTAATGTAAGGGGCTAAGTGCGGAGATGTTATCGTCAATTATCCTTCATCCTGACCAGGAATTGATAAGCCACTCAAATCGACGTTTTTCATTGGTTTTTTGAATAGTTAACAATAACAACAAAAACAACTACAGGAATAATCTTGGAAATTCGCAGAATTATTTTTAAAAAATGAGAAGAGAAAAATGATACCCCCTTAACAATTCGTAACGACCTCATATCCAACCTAACCCTCTCTATCTTTTTTTTTATTTATTTTTTTTTTCTTATCAATTTTTTGTTATTTATTTTTATTCTTATCAATCTATTTGTTTGTTTATTTGAAAGTAGGTAGTTTGAATTAATTTTCCTTATTTAGATAAATGAAAATGACCCGAAGGTTTACGGTGTAACGGAGTAGTGTCTTTGTTTAATAGCATATCAACCTTCCGGGATTATCCATATTTACCCAACCCCTCCTCTCGGGCAGGATATGACACAAGGTCAGTTTTTTTAAGCGGATTTTAACAGGTTTCAATTCAGAGTTTTCCTTCTCCTAGACTAGTTGCCTCACCAAGGCTGAAGAACCCAGTTTGCCCTACTATTTACCCATAGCTGGAGGGAGAATAATTGGATTCATACCTTTCCCAAGGGTATTAGTGCTATGTGAAATGCAATCAGCCTCGTCCAGGATTCGAACACGTGTCATCGTGTCCATTTCCTACGACGATATCCATTAAACCACGGGCACCTTCCGGGGTTATCTAATGCCATCTTTGTTGATGAACGGCAGTAACAGTGTTTAACCCAAACTAGTGGGATAAGGGGATTTAATACCTTTTCAAAGGGTATTTATCTGAAAGTGAATGTAATTACGTGGCAGGAGTTCGAACCCGCTAACTTACTAAGTAGTAGACCAGCATATTAGCCACTACGCTACCAGGGCTCCTCTGCTATTAAACACTTTTTTTCAAATTAATTTTTTCTCCTGTATAAACGTCTTCCTTGTCAATGAGGCTTAGGATATGCTGACTCTCCACCATCCAAAAAAGGGGTGTCCATTACACTGGATCTGATGAAAATCGAACTCACTAAAATAGCAATATCTCTCATGATGTCTTCTTTGTTTAAAGGCATATCAACCTTTGTGATTTATTTAATACCAAAGCCATTCTTACAGAAGAACAGCAATGATACTATTTAATCCATGAGTAGGAGGGAGAAGAGGGAACCTGGCTTTTATCAAGGATATTTGTCCGAAAGTGTTCATGTCGATGTGTACACGTGTGAAGCATCTGAAAAGATTGATAATGGATATAACAGCTTACTTACTCGTTTATTTATGAACAAAATAAATAAACGAATAAATAAATGAATAAACAGATACAATAAAAAGATTTTTTTGTTCTACCTGTCTTCCATATGTTAATTTAACATTAATGCATAACCTACTTGGTTTGGTAATGATTTCACTTTCAAAAAGAGAAAGATATGAGAGATTATTGTAGTGGTGTGTATAAATTTAATTTTTCATAATTAAAAAAAAAAAAAAAAGACTAAAGGCGTTTCAAAACATTGTTGCTATTTTCAAAGTTAATCCTAAAAACTCTACATATGAAAAAAAAAAAAAAACAAAACAAAAAAAAAAAACAACCTTAAATCAATAGAATTAACTTTGGAAATAGCAACCATGTTTTGAAATACCTTTTGTCCATCTTTTTAAAAAATATTCTTTTTCTCTTGATAATATTCTACTTCTGTTGATAGCGTTCTGTTTTAAAGTCGTTCGACGTCGTCAGCATACGTTTACGTAATTTTACAATGCTATAAAAAACCTGAAACTTTTTAAAAAACAATCTTTACACTTGCAAACAACCCCTGATGATGGCCTATGAACGGGCCGAAAGCGCTCAGGATAATTTCGGTAAATTCATCTACAAACTCCAACCTAAAACCAAAACAGTTGTCAGGAAACTTGAAAGGATCTTAATAAAATTATATTGACAAAATGTCTTTATTATTTTATCAAACATGCTTAAATGAAGGACTGCTGCCTAATCACACAAACACACACACACACACACACACAAACACACACACGCGTATATATATATATATATATAAATATATATATATATAATGAAAATAATTCCTACATGGCCAAGTGCGAATCTACGTAAACCTAAACGGCTCTTCGGGATCGCATTGGCCAGTGAAACCTAGGCAGACTCGCTCTTGGCCATGTACAAATTATTTTCGTAATATTAACCCTATCTCGTGTATTGGGCGATTTATTATGTTCTGACTTAGATAATTATGTCAGTGTTTTTTTCTTTTGACTAGACATACGTGCTGCTTGATTATTTTCAAGTAGCGCGTGTGTTTTTCGTCTTTTTGTTTACTCAGGGTTAAACGTAACAACAGTTCTATTTCAAACAATTCAGTTTAGTTTAAGGACACAGTTTTTTGTTTACACACAGTCAAACGATCAAACAGTTCTATTTTAAACAATTCAGTTTAGCTTAAGTGCAGTTTTTTATTTACACATAGTTAAATGTAAAACAGTTAATTTCAAGCAATTCATTTTAGCATAAGTACACGGTTTAGTTCTATGAAACCCAAAGATAGGACCCTATTAGGTGCTACCACTGCAAGCCAGAGTGGACTTGGGAGTGATAGTAATGAAGTGGTACTCCACATTCGCTAAAGCTCCAGCATTACTGTAGCCTCACCATTAGATTATTTAGCGTTATATCCTGTTTACTGATTTTTTTCCCCAGATATCAGTTTGTAGAATTTGCAAATTGTACAATCTCGTTTTTTTTTCACAATAACAGAATTATAGATTAGATATGAAGATTAAAATATATATATATGTATCAGTGGCGACTCTAGCCTATTTTTGCTACTCGTGCCCGCCCCCCGCACTCTGTCAACTTCAGTTCCCAACCCATGGTCCGTGGACCCAAAGTAATTCATCATAGTGGCTATTGCGTGATTCTCCATTGTATAGCACAGATTGACAAACCTACCTTGCATGGTGTTTTTTGTTAACAATCAAGATACTATATAATTTGTAGTCTTGTTAATACAGTAGATAAGATAATTTTTTTTCCTTTCAAAAGTATAGAAGAAAAGAGAAGATGTTCATTACTATGACGAAAAAATATGTTTATTAGAATAAAGAAACTGATGACAATATACACAGACACAGCTAGTAGTTTCAATTTCGCTTAAAATAAAGATTATTTGTTGAAAATGTATTCAAATAAACAAATTTTAGTTACAGAATGTAATATATGCAACATTCATTAAAGAAATAGACATCTGTTAGTGAAAAAACGAATTAAAACACGCCGTTTAACCAACATTTACCATAGTGATGATGATGACGTAGGCGACTGCTCTAATCTGCTATCCCCTCTCTCTCTCTCTCTCTCTTACTCTCTCTCTCTCTTTCTCTGTCCCTCTCCCTCTACCCAATATATCTATCAACAGTCGCACGTGCTAAAATTTTTGAGCACAGTGTAAGGGTTGCTCTTGCTATTGGCTACAGTCAAAAGTACATTTCTCTAACATTACTGTTATTATAAGGGTCTAGTGCCTGGCACGGATCGGGCGTTCAACTTTATAGCCGATTTTATTGAATGTTCAATGAATCTGACGGTGGCCGGACAAAGACCATCCGTTCAAAACAGCATCGTTGTATTATTCCCAGATATATTTATGAACTTTTGGCTACTTAGTTATCGAAACTTGAATAGATACGTAATTTAATTGAGATCAGACTAAGTATGTTTGCTTGAAATTAATGGATGATTTTTAATCCATTTTGAATAACATTGACCGAGTTACTGGTCATGCCGGGCACGAGTAGCACTAGTCCCGTCTCCGCCCCTGATATGTATATATAAGCATACTTCTTATTATAAATGAACGAGATGATGTTAGTATAAATCAGTAATTCTACATAGGATCAGACTGTAGTATCTGTGCGCTCTACGGTTAATCAAAAGGACACGTCCTGGTTCAGTGGAAAGTGTCTATGTGTTCTGCTAAGAATCAAAATGTCACTACAGATCTGAAGATTTTCCAAGTTTGGATTCACAAAAGTACCTGATAACTCAACTCCCTGTTGCCAATTCGATTCGGAACTAATATAATTTTCATCATCAGGCATATCTTTGCGAAAAGATCCCGTTTTTTTTCCAATAATTTAGTCACAGAAAAAAAACAAAACAAAATAAAAACAAACTAAAAACAAACAAACGAAGGGATTCATCATCATTATCATCTTCATCATCATCAAGACGCACCGGCACAACGGATTCCTTTGATTCACCATCTGTCCCTATCGGCTATTGCTCTTAGTAATTTATCTAAACGACATTCAGTGTCTGTGCAGAGCTGATGAATATTACTTTTTACTGGTTAGCCAATACTGGTTGGTCCACGCATAGGAGTCCAAAGGAGAACGTTGCTTATGAGTTCATCCTTACTTCTCCAGCAGTACTCATCCTGTTTTTCCCATCTTAATTAGATGGCTTGTGAGATGTTAAGTAAGTTGTCTATCTGGGGAGTCACCTTGGCGTTGTGGCTAAAGTACTGAACAGCAAGATCGAGTTCGAACTCCAGTAGCGCTATGACGTTAGTACGTTCACTTTTGGACTAACATCCCGACGAAAGGCCTAAATTTCTTATCCCCCCCAACTATTGGTTAAATAACACCACTACTGTTCTTCTACATAGAATGGCTTTGCATTAAATAACCCTCGAAGGTTTATATACCATCTAATAATGAAACCAAACCAAAGCATGTCCTTCTGGAAGGATAGCTTTGGCATTAAATATCCCATAAAAATTAGTATGCCATTAAACTAAGGAACTAAACTAAACCATACCAAAATTTTATTTTTGTGGAATTTAAAGTTTCAAGAAATCATCCAGTATAGAATCGACAAGATGGCGTATATTCTAATAAATTAGTCGAATTCTACAAAATTAAACCTCAGTTTGGGCAAAGTGTCGATCTTTTTTGGTTTCCGTAAACCATCTATTCTGATAAGGCATTGAGAATAATGCATCAAGTACGGGACACCCAGTGAGATTCAGACTCACAATCAAATGATCTGTAAGTCTATCTAGCGAGTCAGACCACCCTGAAAAGTGACTATACACGTTTGAATAGATTTGCTTTATTGATTTCTATTTAATTTTTTTTTTTTTTTCAAATTTTAAGTTGCCCTGTCGTTGGGGTTAATTGTATCCCGCAAAGAGAGATAAAATCCCCCCCAAAAGGGGTATCCTATGACACTAAGTAGTGTTGTATATTGACCTTCTACCCGGCCAAACATGCCATTCCAAAGTGATGCACCGGAAGGAAGTGACACATTCCGATGGCAGTTATGGGAAGAAATCGCGTAGGCGGGCTTGGCTGACAATATGGGACAAGGTAAAATCCCATGGTATAGTCATAGACTGATGCACCGGAAGAGAGTGACCTGTGAACTGTATGGCAGTTATTTCCGCTTGATGACGATCAAACATGTCATGCCAAAGATTGAGTGGGCGATGGAACTATTATATAACTCGGTGAAGGCAGGAACTCTGTTAGTTTTGAAGACCCGTTGGTGACAAGATGTGGTAGAGAAAGCCAGCATCCAGCAGAGAGCTGGGCCCCCGGGCCTCCGGTTGATCAGCATCAGGAGAACGGGAAAGAAACACTGATAGCCATAAGAGTGGGGGTTAGTATGTTGCAGTTCTGTTCGGTCTCCAACTCTCTCTCACACACAAACCTTTCAAATAAAGTGAGAGGTATATTTTTTTAAAGAAGTCTTCGCTCGTCTTTATTCATTGCGTCAATATGTATTCTGCATGTATATGTGTATATATGCATATTTATTATGTGGCTATACAACAGTAGTATCCGATGGTAATACTCCAGCTTTGGAGATAAGGAGGAGTGTTGAGTACCCATTTATTGCCATTACTCTCAGGTCAACTCTGACTTGGAGTCGTAGTATCTGTACGGGTTCCATCTTTGGCTTAAATAGATCTGTTTAAAAATTATTTGCATTCGATAGGAATACGTGACACGGTATTACTGTGCGCTAATTATTTGTATAAGATATATTTGGTCTCTGTGTTTAAAGGTGTATTAGCCTTTGGTGGCTATTTTATGCCAAAGCTATTACATAACATTAATTATATGTATTTAACCTATAGCTAGGGAGGGGGTAAAGAGTTTCATACCTTTCTTCGGGGATGAGGCCGACAACATTAATTTACTGTTGGCTTTGACCCTAGCAGGTACTGTCCAGCAATGGTAGGCTTGAGGCCAAAAGGCCCCCGGCTTCGGCTAGGCCACCTTCGTGAGAGCGAGCTGCATCATTGACACATTTGTCACCCTTGCATAACACTGGACCTTGCAGTTCAGTTTAAGCTGTAATCTGGTATACGTGCCTTGACCCAGATTTGGATCCATGTCCAGTTAGGCTCATCAGGCCCACATTGCACTAAGTGGGTCGATGACCAGCATAGTCCAGCAGGGCTCGAACCTGACCTTCCCCTCTCCTAATTCCTACTATAATCGACCTTCTGGTCATTGAACTTGTGTCAATTCCTGCCTGGTGAGAGGCAGAGACAAATATACCTTTCTCAAGTCCAAAAGAAAATGCAATAGCACGACTGGAATTTTTAATTCATCAGTCTAGTACGTTCGTCACTACATCAAGGAGATTCCTCTCTCTTCGGTAGGATTACTTGATATCGTATGAGTGCTAAAACTCTGAACAACGACACAAAAATCGACCTGTTTAAAAATGATAAGTATTCGAATACATTAGGTGCCGCCACTCCTAAAAAAACAGCGCAAAACTGTAATTTCTGCCGAGGGGTGTGACCCCACCCCGCAACGAGTATCCTGTTTATGACACTAAACAATCTGATGGTGAGACTACAGCAATACTGGAGCTTTGGGGAATGCAGTCTAGTCTTTATTGCCATTGCTCCCAGGTCCACTCTAGCCTGGAGTGGTAGAACCTGATAGGGTTTATCTATGGATCGAATAGAACTGTTTATCATTCAAACTAAGTGCAAACAAATGACTTAAACATAACCGAATTGTTTGAAATTGGACTGCGTGATCGTTTAACTGTTTATAAACAAATGACTGATTGCATTGTTAATGATACATTGCAAAACTTGAAACCAATTAACTAAGTTGACTAATGTTAACAAATCATATATTTCTAATATATACCTATAAAGAGGATGTCCTCGTGGTGTAATGGTTAAAGCGATGAACTGCGGAATCGTAGTACGCGAGTTCGTACTCCAGTCGCGCTATTACGTTCACTTTCGGGCAAATACCCTTGGGAAAGGTATGAACCCCCTTATTCTCCCTCCAGCTATGGGTAAATAGTAGGACGGACTAGGTTCTTCAGCCTTGGTGAGGCAACTAGTCTAGGAGAAGGAAAACTCTGAATTCAAACCTGTTAAACTCCGCTTAAAAATTGACCTTGTGTCATATCCTGCCCGAGCGGAGGGGTTGGTAAATAGAACCTATAAAGAGGATTTGGCATTAAATAACCAACAATGGTTGATATGCCATAAAACCCAACCAAACCAAACCAAATTAAAAACAAACCTCTTGACATGAAATAACCCTAGACGTGTTGATATGTCGTTAAATCAATCAATTAATTAACGAATTTTGATTTTTCAAATTCGATTTTAATTTTTGATTTTATTTTAAAAATTTTATATTTATGTTTTAACCATGGCTTTATTTTATTTTACTTATATCTTATTCCATTTCGTTTTTTTTTTCTGTTGAAGTTTTTATTTATTTATTATTTTTGTCTTTGTTTTTCATCAACAAGCAACGTAACTTTTCTTTCAGTTCTCCTCTTACCACCTTGTTTTGCCGTTCACACACCCGAATAACAACGTCAGGTACTCGCTTTAGGGTTCGGTGCAAAAGGCAAGCGTTTTGTACTCGTTTGTCGACTTGAGGACTTTGTGAAGAGGTGCAGACAAGAACAAGGTGGAAAAGAACGGGGTGGCAGTTGGGTGCAGAATGAGAGAATTTTGTTTTTAGTAGTTTATCGTGAAAACTCGCTTTAAGTAAGACAAGGAGGAGAGATAAGAGGAACACGTCGTGACGAAATTACCCTGACGAGCGCATAGTAAATACACAAGTGGTTGTGTTTTGTGGAACACTGGGTAACTTCAGAGTTATTAGACAGAAAACGTTGGACACTGTGTGCGGGGGCTAATAAGCAGCCAAACAAGCCATATATATATATATATATATATATATATATGGCTTGTTTGGCTGTCGAGGAGACTTACAATGCACCTTTCAGACACAAGTTTAATAGCTCAGCATTTTAAAAAACACTCATGCCCAACAACACAACTACGGAAAATTCTCACCGACAACACAACAATATTAGAACATCAAAATAATAAACAAAAACTTCAGATTCTCGAAGCATTACATATTAGAAACCTGCAGCCGGCACTTAATAGAATTAATTATCAAACCAGTGCTAATGTACTTAAATGTCTTTAAAACTAAATATAGAATTACATGTCTTTAGCACTAAATATAGAATTACATTCAAAATCAAACGCTATAACCTTCAACAGCAAAGACGCCCTTACACAGTAGTAATATGCTATAACAAAAGTTACATCACTTTTGTAATAGATCCTCCCCTGATGATGACCCAAAGTCGGGCAGAAAGTACTAGGGATACATACAACTATGGACAATACATAAATCAATTCCCCCCGAATACGATAAAAGTAATACGGGAATTCGAACGGATCCAAAAGAAAATATGTAGACATAAAATGTCTATTATGTTTAATGAAATTTGCATTAACGAAGAAATGCTGCCTAAATATACATATATATATATATCAGAGGCGGAGACGAGACTAGTGCTACTCGTGCCCGGCACGACCAATAACTCGGTCAATGTTATTCAAAATGGATTTAAAATCATCCATTAATTTCAAGCAAACATACTTAGTCTGATCTCAATTAAATTACGTATCTATTCAAGTTTCGATAACTAAGTAGCCAAAAGTTCATAAATATATCTGGGAATAATACAACGATGCTGTTTTGAACGGATGGTCTTTGTCCGGCCACCGTCAGATTCATTGAACATCCCATAAAATCGGCTATAATGTTGAACGCCCGATCCGTGCCAGGCACTAGACCCTTATAATAACAGTAATGTTAGAGAAATACGCTTTTGGCTGTAGCCAATAGCAAGAGCAACCCTACCACTGTGCTAAAAAATCTTAGCACATTCTGACTGTTGATAGATATGTTGGGAAGAGGGAGAGGGACAGAGAGAGAGAGAGAGAGAGTAAGAGAGAGAGAGAGAGAGAGAGGGGATAACAGATTAGAGCAGTCGCCGACGTCATCATCATCGCTATGGTAAATGTTGGTTAAACAGCGTGTTTTAATTCGTTTTTTCACTCACAGATGTCTATTTCTTTAATGAATGTTGCATATATTACATTCTGTAACTAAAATTTGTTTATTTGAATACATTTTCAACAAATAATCTTTATTTTAAGCGAAATTGAAACTACTAGCTGTGTCTGTGTATATTGTCATCAGTTTCTTTATTCTAATAAACATATTTTTTTCGTCATAGTAATGAACATCTTCTCTTTTCTTCTATACTTTTGAAAGGAAAAAAAATTATCTTATCTACTGTATTAACAAGACTACAAATTATATAGTATCTTGATTGTTTACAAAAAAAAAACACCATGCAAGGTAGGTTTGTCAATCTGTGCTATACAATGGAGAATCGCGCAATAGCAACTATGATGACTTACTTTGGGTCCACGGACCACGGGTTGGGAACTGAAGTTGACAGAGAGCGGGGGGGGGGCACGAGTAGCAAAAATAGGCTAGAGTCGCCACTGATATATATATATATATATATATATATATATCAGTGTATATATATATATTTGTCCGCCACACACACACACACACACACATATATATATATATATCGAAAAGATGCATAAATAAGTAAATAAAACACTGATCTACAAATTTAATAAATCTTATTCCTTTAACCTTAGCGAAAAGTTTTTTTGAAAAGCAAAAGTTACGAGGGCTTTTTTTTTCTAGCAGATAATATTTGGCAGAGCGTAATTATTTGCTAATATTTACATTGTAAAAAGAAAAGTTCATGCATTCAATATAGCAGTTTGCATTGACTAAATCTTGTTAATATATTTTGCGTAAGTAAAAAATCTTTGAGTGAGTACGTCACTCTGTTGGAGAGAAGGTATCTGTATGCGCTATTTAAGCTAAAAAAATATCATCAGGTCAAGATTGTTATGGTAGTATAAACATATGTGAATAAACAAATTACTTTCGTTCGAGTTAAAATAATGAAGTAATATTTGAGATTAAATGTAACTTGAAGGAACAGAATGATAGATTTTCACTCAAGGGAAGTTGAAAGTTTTGTGTATATTTATAGAATGAATCTATATATATACTGAATATTTATCTATTTTATTTATAAGATAGATGAAGGCTCAAAATTAGATTTAAAACTTTGATGATTTATCTATGAATCTATTTTGTTTAAAAGTGTATTGATAACAATCGAGGAAGGAGAAGATTGCTTAAATTATTTTGAGTTTTAATCCTTCAAATTCTGCGCGGCAAGTCAAATATTGTCTTCTCTGAAATCTCATAGAAAATTTTCAAACGAGCAGGAAAGCGCCGATTGGTCAATAAATGCAAAAAATACGAGTACAAAAATTACAGCTTCTCGAGCTGATTTAAATATATATATATATATATATATATATATATATATATATATATATATATATATATCTTTTCTTTAAGAAAAAAACCAAAGACCGCTTAATTTAGGATTATAAATTTATTTCCATCCTGTTTATCAGTTTCTGGTGTAAACCAAAAACACGAAGAAAGATATAACAGGACTTCTTCAGATCCAATGGATAAATAAAACAGACTAGACACGTGGGGTGGAGTGGGAGGGGGAAGAGATTAAGGAGTTACCTCCTCGTTTTATTGAATTTCCGTTTTTTTACCTATTTATTTTATTTTCAAATTTCGTCAGTTATAATTACGGTAATTTAACTTTTTTATTCATTTGTTTAATTCATTTTCTTTTCATGTTAAGTTCGATAATTAACTTTTAAGAGAAATATTAATGCTTATATTAATTTCGATACCATTTATTTAGCTACCTATTTTTTCCTAGTGTGTATATTGGATAGGTTTTTTTTCCGGTTTCACAATTTATTTCTATGTTATTAAATTTTTTTAGTCTATAGTTTAAATTCAGTCTTATGTCTACATCTAGCTATTAATTCACTTCTCTTATTTAATAACTTATCTGGCCGTTTATGTGTTAAAATATGTATTTTCTCTTCTAAGCACAAATTGCATCTACTGTCAAAACTATTTGGAGTTGTGCTTAGAAGAGAAATTACATTGAGCTCTCCACCAGGAAAATTTAAATGTTCAGCTCCTGAATGATTTTCTTGTCCTGAAGGAATTACTCCCAACTCTGGTTTAACTGGACCGAATAATACCTATATATATCGGCATAGATCTTTTAAAAATGACAAATATGAATCAATAATTCTGCATGGGATCAAAATGAAGTATCTACGATAAAGTTCTACTTTGAAAATGTTCCTTTCCGGATCAGAGTGAAGCATCGGTTGAGGATGAAAATGTCACTTACCGGAATGTTTCCTAAGTAGCAGAGTGAAGTATTTATGTTTTCTGCCTGAATCAAAGCGTTGATAGCTGTCACTTATGTCTAGAATCAGTGTGCTGTACCGGACCAAAATGATGCTGGGTGGTCTATCAAGTTAGGACCAGAATGCAGGATACATGAGCTCTGTCTTGGATCAAAATTATCAACATAAACCTTTTTTTTTCTGTCGTAACTCTTATTTGGATGGTGAATATTTAATCCCATTGATCAAAGATAAAACTGAAAATTTCAGGACAAAATTCAGCTAAAAACTGTACACGCTGAAGACGTCTTAGTCCCCATTTGTATTTTTAATAAATTGGATGGGTTCTTTCAGACAATTTTCCGAGCAAGTGCTGTTTGTGTCCGAACTTTTCGTTTGCTTTACACTCCGCCCTTCTTTCTATCTGAATTGATGAAGCGAAGCTGATTTATATTGATTCAATAGGACCAATTTCTTCATCTGTGCTGTTTTTTTTTCTCAAAATTTCGGCCGCTTCATTCCCCAGCTTTCTTTATGTCTGAATTAATGAGACCACTAGTTCTTTCAAATGTAGATTGATTTATTGGAAGAACCGGTTTTCCCATTTGTATTGTCTTCATCACAACGTTTCGTCTGCTTAACTCTTGGGCTTTTTTTCCTATCTGAATCATTGATCTTTGATATTTCTTTTATACATTGATTTATTCAGATGAGTTTTTTTTAATTCGCTCTATCATCACATTTTGGCCGCTTTAATTGCCGGTCTTCTTTCTATCTGATCGAAGGTATTGTTTAATTATGTATTGATTTATTTGGAACAGTTTACTCATTTGTGTGGTTTTTAAAAATATTTTAATACATATTTTTATCACACCATTCCGGCAGCTTTGCGCTTCGGTTTTCGATCTGAATTCACGAGACTAGGTGTAGTTATTGTCATACTTTCAGACTGGTTTGCTTGTTATTCCGGATTTTCCACCAAACCGTTGCAAAAACCGTCCCTGGGGACTAGTCCTTAAATTCCCTAAAGAAACACTTGATGTGATCGGTGAAATATCGTCAACGATTTGTTTAAAGATGTCGAAGGAAAATGATTATTAATCATCAAACCTTAGAGTTAGTATTAAAAGATGTATAGAGGCGCTAATATATATAATCGTAGAAAATATGTTTAGCGACTCGAGTTCAAAACTTGGACTAGGCAGTTTCCATTTCGCATAGGGAAAAAGTATTAATCCATTTCCCTCTCAGTAGGGGTTAAATAGCTCGGTAAACATGGCAATCGGTCTTGGAGAAGAAAAACTCTAGATTGAAACCTGTTAAACTCCACTTAAAAACTGACCTTGAGACGCATCCTGATCGTGTGGAGAAATTGGAGAAATAAATATTCAAGGATTTCACTTCCTTGATACTAAATAATTTGTATTGAGAAGGAAACCTAACGAATGTCGACCCGACGCTTTAACCTCTAAGCCAAACCATTATCGCTTTTGTAAACATTTAGTGTTAGTAAATAAATAATTAAAATAAACTGGACTTTGCTATCCGACTGTTTTATAATAAAAAAATCTCGGTCAATGAAAAGAGGATGACTAAATATGGCTGAGTTTTGCGTAAAGATAGAGTGCATATGCTGGGAAATATGAAGAGTGAAAAAGCGAAGAGTAAAAAAGGAAAAATCTTAAAAATTGGAAAGGTTAAACATTGGGAAGTTTAACAGAAGAAATTTGATGAAACCTCGAAAGTGAAATATCTTGGAAAGTGTAAAAGGGAAAAGTGTAAAAAAATAAGAAAGCGTAAAATTGCAGAAGTGTAAGAAGTGGAAAAAATAGGGAGTATAAAGAAATAAAAAATATGAAGAAAAAAAACAGTGTTGAAAATAAGTAAGTGTAAAATTCGGAAGCTTTTGAAAATATGAAAGTGTAAAATGGTGTTAAAATTGTAAAGTGTAAAACAGTGTAAAATAATGTTTAGAATGGGAAATTTTAAGCGAAGAAAAGTTTTGAAAAAAGAAGTGTAAAAATGGAGACTATTTAAGAATTGGAAAGTATTAAAAAGTATTTAAATTATAAAGTGTAAGACAATGGAAAATAATTTAAAAAACGAGAAATTGTTAAAGAAGAAAAGTGTTAAAACTGGATAATATCTAAGAAGGAGAAATTACTAAAAAAAATGTTAAAATTCCATAGTGTAAATCTTTCTAAAAAGATTAGGAAAATTTAATAAAAGAAAAGTGTGGAAAATAGAAAAGCGAAAATTTATGAACCTTTAAAGAATGGGAAATCATTAAAAAGTATTAAAATTGAAGAGTATAAAACTGGTTTGGTTTAGTTGGGTTTTATGGCATATCAACCATTGTAGGTTATTTAATGCCAAATTCTCTTTATACATATATATTAAATTTACATGATTTGGTTTGGTTGGGTTTTATGGCATATCAACCATTGTAGGTTATGTAATGCCAAATCCTATATATACATTTATATCAAATATATAAAATTTGGTTAGGTTCGGTTTTATGGCATATCAAACATTGTAGGTTATTTAATGCCAAATCCTATATATACATTTATATCAAATATATAAAATTTGGTTAGGTTCGGTTTTATGGCATATCAACCATTGTAGGTTATTTAATGCCAAACCCTATATATACATTTATATCAAATATATAAGATTTGGTTAGGTTCGGTTTTATGGCATATCAACCATTGTAGGTTATTTAATGCCAAACCCTACATATACATTTATATCAAATATATAAGATTTGGTTAGGTTCGGTTTTATGGCATATCAAACATTGTAGGTTATTTAATGCCAAATCCTATTTATACATATATATTAAATATATATGATTTAGTTTGGTAGTATTTTGTATCATATTACGTGTAAAAATATAAAAAACATTCAATTCAATCAGTGAATTTTCAAGATCCTTGAATGTTTTTCATATTTTTACACATTTACACAATTATTCTACACATATTGACTGATATATTCCTTACATTTTCCAGTTTGCAGTACTTTTCTTAACACTTTCTCATTGTTTAAATTTACCCTGTTTTACACTTTTTTAAGCTTTCCCGATTCGTAAAACGTTCACAATTTTACACTTTTCAATTTACGATACTTTTCTTCTTTTACGCTTTCCAAATATTTACACTGTTTTTCACTGTTTTATACTTTACAATTATAACAAAATTCTACACTTTCCCATTCATAAATAGCTCCCAATTTTACACTTTTCTATTTTCAACACTTCTTCATTAACAAATACGCAGTTTTACACTTGTGCATACGGCTGGGGCTGTAGAATACTCCGACTGCTTCTCTGCAGAGGGGTAAGTTCCCCCAAAGAATGTCCTTTTTATGACGCTAAACAATCTGATAGCGATGTTGCAATAATGCTGGAGCTTTAGGTAAGGCGGAATACCCCTTCATTGTCATCACTCCCAGGTTCACCGAGGCCCGGAGTGATTGATGACACCTGATAGGGCCCCAGTTATGGGTCAAATAGAACTAAACAGTGAATTCATGATAAACTGAAATGCTTGAAATAGAAGTGTTTTTACATTTAACTGTGGGTAAACAAAAGCTATACTTATACTAAACTGAATTGTTTGAAATAAAACTGTGTTTTAACATTGAAACAGTGTCCTTGAAAATTCACGGATTGAATTGAATTCACACATCATAAAAAGAATTGAAACATAAAATCATTAATTGAAAAACAATTAACACAAACAGTTAAAGAAATTCTGCAAACACATGTGATATTAGATTTAATATGAAACTTAATCACTCTGCCTTGAAATAAAATTCAGCAGTCAACATCTACATAAGCTAATAAACCAACCGCTGCTAATTTGAAAGGCGCTCCTCCCAAACTTAATGAAAAACTCATTAACCATGTGCCTTAACCACACACGCGCGCGCACACACATTTATGTATATGTATATAACGACCACCTGGCGACATTTCGAACCCGCAGATAGTTTTCATTCTACAAATTGAAATACCTCATTTTTCGTCGCTTCTCTTGTGGCATATCAACTCTTTTGAAAACATTTTTAGGATATTTTGCATATATATATATATATATATATATATATATATATATATATATATGTATACTTTAAGAAAAACAACAAAACCGGTCACATAGGATTATAAATTTATTTCCATCCTGCTACGCATTTTTGAAATTTTCAAAAACACGAAAAAAAAAAAAAATTAACGGGACTTCTTCAGATCTTTTAGATAATATATATATATATATATATATATATATATATATATATATATATATATATACGAGGATCATTGAATAAGTTTCCAGACTTTTTTCGTATGGCCACTTTTATTGATAGTACACACATGAAATTCTAGTCCACTTCGAAGTAATCTCCTCCGGCTGCAATGCACTTCTTGTACCGTTCCAACAACTTCTGCAAGACCCCATGGAAGTCCTCTTGTGCCAACGTGTCAATCACCTTCGTCACAGTCTCTTTCATCTTCTCAATTGTCTCATAAAGACAGCCTCTGAGCTTAGGGGATAAGCAAAAGTCACAGGGAGCAAGGTCTGGACTATAGGGAGGCTGAGGAACTGTCTTGATGCCCATTTTGGTCAAATAGTCTGTGACAACGATGGAATTGTGGACTAGTGTATTGTCCTGGTGGAAATGCCACTGACCTGATTTGAAGAGTGCTAGCCTCTTCCGACGGAATCTCTTCCTGAACTCCCTTAAAACATCAACATAGTAACCCTAACCCTAACCCTTTGGCCAATCAACTCTGGTCTATTGACTTCCTTACTCCTCCCACACCTCTCATCATCCCTCACAGACTCCCCGCCTTTCTTAAATCTCTTATGCCACTTAAATACTGATGCTCGATTCATGCAAGATGGTCGAAAAGCAGTCTGAACCATTCTATACGTTTCTGTGGCTTTTTTTCCAAGTTTAAAACAGAATTTTATTGCATATCGTTCTTCCTCACGTCCAGATTGGATTTTTGAAATTCCCCAGCTGTGACAATCTGGCTTTAGTAGGGTGTATTCCAATTGCTGCTGTAGCTGTTCATTTGAAGCTGAAATCATAAAAATTGGTTAGTCATCTCATAAGATGTATAGCAATAACATACCGAATTTTCAAGAGTCTACGACAATTTCAAATGCCTGTACAAAAAAGTCTGGAGGCTTATTGAATGCCCCACGTACATGAAAGCAACTTGTCAAGGCGAAGGAGAAACACTGAATTCCAAACCAAGAAAATGATCCCGTAAACCAATTTGTGGTAGTTTTTGACCTCTGTCTGGTAATTCCTGCACTGATGCCAAGTTGTATAGCAATTTACCCTTCTCTTAGACAAACGTGTTACGAAAAGGGCAATTGCGAGGTTTTCATACCATCTACCCTAGTCTTGACCTGGGATGAGATCCGGGTGCAAGACTGATAGATGCAACATATAAATAAATCCCATCTCAAATTTCTAGAGGCGATTTATATCTCTATGAATCTCCCCTCTCTATGCAGGCAGTTAAACAATCATATTCTTAATATATTTCGGGAACTCCTGGATACAGGGGTTACTTATTTATTTATTTTTTCCTCTATCTGGCCATTCTGCTTATATATTATATATATATATATATATATATACCCCGTTTTTATTTAAATTTCCGGTGTTCCCAACTTGAAAAGAGCTGGACGAAAAGGGTCCTTCGTTGTTTTACTGTTTTACTTATGTTCCCCGACTACAATTACCAATGGTGTCTCTGCTTATTATATTGTACAAATTTTGCGGAACATGTAATCTAATTATATATATATATTTATATAGTTAGTCGGTGCTAGATACCCTGAGGAGCCGATTTAGGCGAAACTGTAGTAGGATAGTCCCGACTCGCGATTTGATTTATATATATATATATATATATATAAGTAAGTAAAGTAAAGTTGGCGACCATAGTCGAGGGTAACCCGAAGGCTCCCTTTTCGATAGCTACTACACCAATGTGTAGGGGAGGGCGCTAATCCTTTCCCTAGATTGCTCTACTTTACCCTTGATCCGTACCTTATAATGCTGAGTGTTAAGCAAGGAGGCATTAAGTACCATTTTTGAGTCTATGGTATGACTCGACCTGGGATTGAACCCAGGTCTCCCGGGCCATTGGCGAACACTATATATATCGGGGTAAAGGGTCCATGTATGCAATACATGCTATGCAAACGTTGCATTTTTTCCTGAATAAATTATTTTGTGTAATTTAATATTAATTATTGATAATTTTCACTACCCTCTTTGTATTTAAATTTTTTAGTATTTACCATTTCTTTATTTCTTAGGAGAATTGTTTCAAGTGATATTGTTAAGGGAGTGTAAGTAGAGAAAACGCCTGTTGGTTTTGTGAAAAAAGCAATGAATTTAGTAGTTTCCCTATGGCCTTTGAGTAGGGAGCATTTGAGACAGGACATAAGACTAGGTAAAAGGGAGGAAGTAACTGAAAAGCAAAAATGTTTTTGCTCGCGTTCTCACCATGGCGAGAAAAAAAAAAGCTCGTGGCTTTAGTCTTCCCTGTTTAATTTATTCTCTTCAAGCTGATTGGAAGAAAAAGAGACGAAATTATTAAGAGGCGGTGGTGGTGGTGGTGGTGGTGATGGGGGTCACGGAGAATAATTTAACGATGGGCAGAAATTCTTTAGCTTGTTTTCCAACCGTTATAAGCTAGCAGACCCTCTCTACTGAAGTGGTAATATTTTTATTTCCTCGCGTGGCTGAAATCAAAAATTTACCTAATCAAAGAATTTATTGTCCGACAGATTTAGACGAAAAATTTTTGTTATTCGCTCCTGAACAACATTTTGGATGAAGTTATGGTTCATGGTGAGTAAAGATTTAAAACAATGGGAGATCAATTGTATTGTTAAATCTGAGGCATTTTTATGCTTACGAAAAAAAAAATTCTGATGGAAGCGTTTTCAATTTTGAGTGCTTATAAAAACATATTGATTTGGATGGATTGAAAATCTAGGCGAAATCAGTTTATGCTACAGATGTTGCAAAGCAAGTGTTGAGCCTCTAAAAGTCACAGAAATAATACGAGAAATTTAATTTGAACGAAATCAAGCTCTAGTTGAAGTCATTAAATTACTATGTCGGGTTCGGATCATAACGGCGACATTTGCTTCCAGTGAGAGATCGTTTTCTTTATAAAGGCGTGTAAATAATTACATGAGATATTCCGAATGTGAAAGGCAATTGAGTAACCTTTTACAAAAGATATAGGTACAGCTTGGTGCCGATATTTGCTAACGTCTCCCACCAGACGAGGCTTGACACAAGGTCAAAAGCCCGAAGGCAGGTATAGCTTGGTGCCGATACTTTTTAAAACAAAGTGATTGATGAATTTTTCAAAAAGAAACAAAATATTGAATTGATTTACTAATAAATAAAAAACAACAACTTATCATTAGTATATTTTATTATTTTCTCTCGTAACCAACAGCGGTCATCATCGTCGTTTGGTTATGTCGAGGGGGGGGGGCATCAAGACTAGTGAAGGGGGTATCAAGTCTGAAGCCGGAGTCTGTCGGTATAAGTGTATTTTATCGCATTAACATTAGTTCACATCATACATATATATATTATATTAGTTCACATCATATATATATATATATATATATATATATATATATATATATATATATATATACTTTCACGGTACCGAATTTGAAGGTCTTGTAACATATATCTTAGAATTCCTTTATGTCGTAACATTCTGCCTTTGTAGAACAATCATTTTATGAGAACCCCCCCCTAAACTGTACCCTTATTTCACGCCATGGGACAAAGTGGTAAGTTAAGGCCCATGACTCTGCACATTTTACATATGTCAGGGAAGAGCTGAGAACTGCAATGGACTGAAAATGTGATGAGGGTTTTATATATATATATATATATATATATATATATATATATATATATATATATATATATAAAGTTATACTGATAGCACGGAGTTTCTTGACTCTCTCTGGATTTCCGTCCCTATCACCCATCGCACCTAGCGAGTCATCAAGGCAGCATCCTGTGTCCGCACAGAGTTGATGTATGTAAGTCCTTACTGGTCACCGTACACTGGTACGTCCATGTGTAGTATTCCATGAGAGAACATCTATAAGCATAAAGAAATAATCCTATTTGTCTTGTCACTTTTTCTTTTATATATACGTGTGTATGTGTGAGAGTGGTGGTTAGTTATTTTGTTTTGTTTTACGGCGTATCAACCCTTTTCAGGTCATTTAGCACCGAATTAACTTTCAAAACAATTCAGTTTAGAATGAGTATAGTTTTTTGTTTACAAACAGTTAAATGCCAAAACAGTTGTATTTCAAACAATTCACTCTAGCATAAGTACACTGTTTAGTTCTATCTAAAAACATTTCTATTTCAAACAGTTCAGTTTAGCATAAGTACGCGATTTCAATGTAAAAAAAAAAACAGTTCTATTTCAAACAATTAAAGTTTAGAATAAGTACACGACTTAGTTCTATTTAACCCATAGACAGGATCCTATCAGAGTGGACTCTGAAGTGATCGCAGTAAAGGGGTACTCTGCAATCCCCAAAGCTCCAGCATTACTAGAACCTCACCACCAGATTGTTTAGTGTTTAGTGACATTCGTTGGGTTGGAGGAGTGTTACCCCTCTGCAGAGAAGCAGTCGGTGTATTTTACAGTCCTAGCCAACAATTGTGTGAGTGAGAGTGTGTAAGTTTGATGGTGTTGGGATTAATTAAAAATAATCATTTGCATAAATAGTTATAATTGTATTTAGTATTTATAATTATAATTTCTTGTATAAAACTAGTCGCTCATAAATTCGCTCATATTTCCCTAGCGGTGCCAAACATATCTTGTTCGTCACACTTAGATGTTTTGTGTGACAGGAGGTAAGTGACCGTAGGTACTATTTACTAACCCCTCCGTTCGGGCAGGATATGACACAAGGTCAATTTTTAAGCGGAGTTTAACAGGTTTGAATTCAGAGTTTTCCTTCTCCTAGACTAGTTGCCTAACCAAGGCTGAAGAACCTAGTCTGTCCTACAATTTACCCCTAGCTGGAGGGAAAATAATTGGATTCATACCTTTCCCAAGGGTATTAGTGCTATGTAAAATGCAATCAGTCTCGTCGAGGATTTGAACTCGTGTCGCCGTGTCCATTTCCTCCGACGATAACGACTACACCACGGGTAAGTGACCGTAGGTGAATTTACAAATTCTCATCGCCTTACGATCGTAAAAATATAAAATTGTCAGTTTCTATTTATTTGTTATTAGTTTTGATTAATGTTAAAATATCAAATTCTGTTTATTTCTTAAACTGAGTTTTGAAATTATCATTCCATACAAATATTTCTAACTTTCAATCTTAGGACAGTGTATTGACGTGTCATCACGTTTGTCAATCCAAATTTTACACCACTGAATTAACGCTTCGTTACCGGAAAATTATGTGTACAAAAAGATGAGTACAGGCTCGTCTAAAAATGTATCTACAAAATGAGTTTACAACGATAAATTGTTGCTCTAGAAAAGACGACATGATTTCATTTCCGTTTAATGAAAACTGGTTTTCTTTTTTTGTTGCAGACCATCTACTAGTTGGCCAAGAGCGATAGGAGCCTTCTATCATGTCTGAAAGTGACACAATGTTCAACGAGCGAGATCGGAGTAGCGCTGCTGTACAACACATGCTCTCTACCGATCCAAGTTATGACAACAGGACCATTGACAGCACCCTCAAAATGCAAATCTGGATTGCCACGAAAAACAGGGACGTGCCTAGGGTGATGGAAACAAAGTTTCCGGCTACGGTTATGGTCTTTGGTGTGGTTTTGAAAGTCAACACCAAAGTGTACGTGGATGTGCTGAAGAGTGTGGTGATCCCCTGGTGCAATCAGGTGGCCGGTGGCAGACCCTGGCTATGGCAGCAGGACTCGGCGCCGGCCCACAATCCAAAGAGACCCAGGCTTGGCTTCAGAAGGAGTGCTACGACTTTGTACCCTTCTCTTACAGGCCTCCTCCTCCCCCGACCAAAACCTGCTGGACTACTTCGTTTGGTCATACGTGGAGAACATCACCAACATGACCTCCCACAACACCAAAGCCAGCCTGATCGCCGCCATCCGCCGAGTATTCGCCGAGCTCCTGCCGGCGCTTGTGGAAAAGGCATGCTCCCAGTTACAGATCCGTATCGATTCGGTTTCAGTTTCTTTGTTTAATGACATATCAACTCTTTTTAGGTTATTTAATGCCAAAGCCATTCTCCTAGAAGAACAGTAGTGGTACTATTTAACCCATAGCTGGGAGGATAAGGGGGTTCATACCTTTCCCAAGGGTATTTGCCAGAAAGTGGACGTAATAGCGCGACTGGAGTACGAACTCGCTTACTAAGATTCCGCAGTTCATCGCTTTAACCATTACACAACGAGGACACCCCCGGATCCGTATCGAGGCGGTGATTGAGGCTGAATGCGGCTACATTGAATAGATGTCAGCTCTACTACGTAATCAAGTTACCTGAATTGATTTTTTCAATAAAAGTTTTAAAATAAAGCTGTAGTGTTGTTTTCTTTAGGACGATAATTTTATCGTTCCACCCCGTACTTATGAAGTAATTTAGTTATTTATATAGTTGATTTAAGGTCTCTAGCTCAAAGGATGCGTTTTTTATTAGACGTATTCCAAATGGCCGCCATTGCACTTGTCTCAGTAATGAATCTTTATCATATTAATGGGTTGCATCTATTTTGAGACACCTTGTATTTGATATATGTATAAAGATGATTTGGCATTAAATAACATACAAATGTTGATATGCCAACCAAACCCAACTCATCTGTGTTTTATTTTTTCTATTGTTGAAACACAATAGAAATATATCTATATTTCTAACGACACATGAATTCTCGAGTGTATGTTCATATCTATGTTAAATGATATATTGCCATAACTGGGATTATTTATAAAGAATATTACGCAGTACGCTTCTTTCTCCATTTGCCTTGTGACATTGCTATCACGTGGTTTTTGACGTCATGACCGTCACTCGAAAGCTTATAAAAGAGAACACTTAATACGAGTCAGTTTATAATTAGAAAGTCACAATAAATAAAATGAACAAATAAAAAAAAAGAAGGAATGTTTGTACACGATAGGAAAATCCTCACTGCTCAGTTAAATAGCTATTTTTTAAAATCTATTTTTTAATTTTTTATCTATTCATTTATTTTTTTAAAGATGAATGACAAGTAGAAGTTGAGTGGTGGTTGTATTTAATTGTCAGCGAGGAAGTGGGCTGAAGACATTGTTAATGTTTTACGACGGTTGATAATGCCATCAAAATAAAAAATAAGGTAAGAGGAAAAGAAAAAAAATTCTATATCTAAAGCGCTTTCAGTTTGTATGGTTGTCTGCAATATTTGAAACAATACGGATTTTCGATGTAACATTTGGTAGGTGCTTGAAATAGTATTCACCGCTTTAAGTCTGAAAAATTTCCTTGCCACCACTGAGTTTCTGTTCTTTGACAGCTGGTTTGCAATCCGAATAGCACATTGCTAATTCGTAAAAAGATATCGCACAACTAGTTTTATATTATGATGACACGTAGTAAGCTGTGTAAAATGATTTACACTTAGCGCTCTCTCACAAAAAAATGTCGTCCTTCTTACATGAGAGTGTTGTTCTAAGAAGCAATGTATACATTTTTTACCCAATAAAAACTATTCCATACTTTAAAAAAAAAACATCGTTATTTATTAAGTTTAACTTATTATCTATTTTAATAGTATAATCTTTCTTTTTTCTTTCTGTTGACTCGTTTCTTTCTTTCTTACTTTCTTTCTTTTGATTCATTCATCTCTTTCTTTCTTTCTTTCTCCTAATTTTTTTTCTTTTCTTTTGATTCATTCTTCTCTTTGTATTGTCTTTGTTTGTTCTTTTCTTTCTTTCTCTCTAAATCTTCAAGTCTAAAAAGAAGAAGGCTTCAAGGAAATACCTTCTGCAATACAAGAGAATTTGATGGTTTCTTTATTTAATGGCATATCAACTCTTTTTAGGTTATTTAATGCCAAAGCCATTCTCCTAGAAGAACAGTAGTGATACTATTTAAACCATAGCTGGGAGAGTAAGAGGGTTCATACCTTTCCCAAGGGTATCTGCCCGAAAGTGAACGTAATAGCACGACTGGAGTACGAACTCGCGTACTACGATTGCGCAGTCCATCGCTTTAACCATTCAACCACGAGGACACCCCCAAAGGGAATTTGACGACACGTTACTTTGATTATGCAGAGATGCAGTCAGCATGTTCTACAAGAACAGCTAACTGGGCTATTTGTTGAAGTTTAGGATGATTATTCATATTTAAAGTACGTTTTATTCATTTTAATCGTTCACGTGGATAACCACATTGTTTACACTGAGTTTAGCGTACAGAGAACGGCTTTGGGTTCATCGGAAGACTTCATCATAAAGTAAAAAAAAAAATTGAATGAATATTTAAAATAAATCTTAAATTGTTTTATATTTTAGACTTCATTGGGTTTCTTAATCTTTCTTTGTTCTTTTTTGTTTAATAAGGCCGTTGCGATTAAATCAATTTCCTCTAAGTGTCTTTACATCTGACAACGACAGGGAAGATTTAAATGTATATCGGGAGAAAAAGAACGGTTTGCCCCCTGTAGCGATTAACCAGACAGTGGGTAAGCGCCGTGAGACAGAAACCCTTTTACAGCGAGGGTCACAGATATAGAACAGAGGTCTCTACCACAAGGTCGACAGAGAGCTAGTTATAACTTTCTGGGGGAGAGTCTTCGTGGGCTAAAAATGAGATAGGGGTGAGATGCAATACAGCCGATAAGCAGCGATTCATTTTTTTCATCAAAATGAAAACGCATAAGATAGTAAGATATGTGAATTAGTACGAATTGTAAGGGACATCATGATCATCATTATTAAGTCACGCTAACGTCACAGATTACTCTGATCTCACACTCCATCCATCCCTATCATATATCGCCCCCGGCAGGTCTTCCAGACTGTATCTTGTGTCTGCACAGTGCCGATGTCAATAAGTTCTTGCTGGTCGGCCAACTCTGTAGGGGTCCATTGAAGAACAGCACATGAGTTCGTCCTTGCTTCTCCAGCAATGTCTCGCATGTCTTGTTCATCTAACTAGGATGGATTTTGAGATGGGAGGTAAGTAGCTGTACAGCTGTTGTTTCATGGGTGTTGTTTCCACGGTTTGTTCAGAATAGCTAGTAGCATTCTTGTGTAATTTCCATCAAGCTTTTTCTCTGTGCATTTTGTTAGCGTCCATGTGGTGCATCCTAACAGTAGTATTTACACAGCCACAACTTGGAAGAAATCCTGTTAAAATAGGGGGATATATTTTCTTTGATTCCTTTTTTATTTTTGGTAAAACAGCCTTTTCCGTTTTCTTTTTCCTTAAATTCTGTTTTTCCAATTTATTGTATTTCATGGATAAATTGTTATAAATACAATCATAAATATTATTAAAACAGAAAAGAAACATAAGTAAAATTACCACATTTAAAAAAACTTGCAAAATTTACCACATTTAAAGAAATAATATGGTATAATTTGTTTATTGAACAATCTATTCTAAAACATTTACAATCGTTTTCTATCTGCGTGTGCTGTCATCTCAGGTACATGTTCCCCATGCCAATATGGAACGACTAATCTATTCTTTCATTATGAAACAAACAAAACACTTCTTTTTCTATTGGATTCATAATCTCTGTCACCCGTCCACCACAATATAATCTGTCAACCCTCCCTCACCATATAATCTCAGTCAGTCCTCCGCCACAAAATAATCTGTCAACCCTCCACCACAATATAATCTCAGTCAGCCCCCCAACCCAATTTAATCTCAGTCAGCTCCCCACCACCATATAATCTCAGTCAACCTCCACCACCATATAATCTCAGTCAGCCCTCCACCACCATATAATCTCAGTCAACTTCCACCACAATATAATCTCCGCCAGCGCCCCCCCACCGCAATTTAATGTCAGTCAGACCTCCACCACAATATAATCTCAGTCAGCGTCCACCACAATAAATCTTAGAAACAAGCCGGTGTAGATTTTGCTGGTGTTTTTTTAAATATAAATAAAATTGAATAGATTCGACTTTTCAGCTTTTGATCTTGAACTGAAAGCGACTGAAACATCAAAGTACATTTAACTCTTAGGAGGTGTGCTTAGAGTAACAGACATAGTCATGAAAAATGGAATCGGTGGCACGTGTTCAAATCTCGGACGATACTGTTTGAGTTTCACTTCACGATAATGCCCTTAGGAAAGGCATCAATCCATCTGTTTATCCCCCAGTTATGAGCAAATAGCGGGACAGACTAGTATCTTTGACCTTAGTAAAGCAAGCAGTCTAGGAGAAAGGAAACTAGTTGTACTTCGCTTAGAAATTAATCTTGTGGAACATTCAGCTTGTGTCGGAGGGGTTGGGTAAATATGTATTTTCTACTCCTTCTTAAGGAAGAAACATGGTCAAAGGCAACGGACAAATAATCAAGTTTTAGAAAAATATTAGTCACGAAAATTGTAGTGTGTTTGTGAACCGAATGTGATCAGCGTGTCGCGTGCTTGAGAAACCTTATATTGAAGCTGAGAAAGAGATCCCATCTAAAAGCCAGCTGAATATTCCTTGCAGACTTTAAAATCATTCTAGGCATATCTCTATTAATTCTTGAAAGTTTATTTGAAATCGGACGAAAAATGGTGGAACCTAAGATTTACGAACGGACTGACATTCAGAGAATTGTTATGAGACTTATTTTACTCAACGTTGTTATCTGGTATATTTAGTTTGTTGCCCTGTGTTAGGGAGGGACTATTTGGCAAAGAAATCTGTTTCCAACGTGACAATGATAAACTGTCTTGACATTCTTTTGAAAAAAATATTGTAGGTTGACAAGTCGAGGCAGATGATAAGGATAATGAGTCATATGAGGTCGATTTTTTTAAATTCTTGTTTTACTCGAGCGAGCTCTGCTTACAGACTTTCGGTAGAATCTAAGTGTAGCTTACAGTGATTAAGAAGATATATTTATGTTAAAACGCTGTCGTTGACATACTCAGAGCAAAATAAAAATAGTGAAATTAACAAAATAAATAAATAGATGTATTTAAAAAATTTTGCAAAGAAATTGAAAAAGAAAAGATAAAATTACTTCGTTGCAAAAGCATTTAATTCTTCAGTGGTATTTACTCCTAAGATTATTTCATGTTAGCAGGTTCTTTTTCATACTCTCCAAGAGGACACAACGTGACATAAAATCAGTTTAATGTGGCGTATCCAGCCGGAAGCGAACCACCTTCGGGGCGGTTTTCAAAATGATTGGATTCCGTTAACATTCATTTTCAAGGGCACCTCCAGTACTGGCAAATAAATCCAGCCCTTACCCTTTTTAGGCATGAGGGGAGGTGCTGCCTGGAGATATGTCTCCTCAGTACTTCAAGTCTCTTCTAAATATTCTTGCCGACCTCAGCTGTGCTGTTGTTTGGATGGTCTCAATTTATCCTCGAATTTCAAGTTCGCCTATTCTCTTTTCTTGGTTCGGGGAGATTCTTTCACATGCTGATAGCCCTGTCGGCAGGGTTTAGAATACACTGACTGTATCCTCCACTGAAGGGTATGATCCTCCTCCAATAAGAGGGTCGTTAATGTGACACTAAATTACATCTGATGGGGGAGTGTGGAGTACCTCTTCATTACACTATGATCTGGAGTGGCAGTGTCTATTATTGGTGCCATATATGGGCTAAATAGATCTGTTTACAAATAATTCATACTCGATAGGACTTGGGCAACCCCAGCCCAAAACCAAAATAAACAAAAACTAACAAACAAAAACTATTGAGAAACAACTACATAAAAATATAAATATGAACGTACAATGAACGCGATTTCTTAACTTATAGGCATGGCTTAGGGTTAGAGTTGGGGTTGGGGTTAGGGATGGGATTGAGGTTAGGGTTAAGTTTTAGGTTGATATCTTAAATCAATAATTCACCGAGTACTCAGAAAATGACTAGTATCCCTTTCACATTCATATGTAATAACTTTTTTAAAACTCTCTTTTGAGGTTCAGATATTTCTCGAGATTTTCGCTTTCCTTCATTTTAACTCTGTTTTGGTTTCTTTTAGTTTCTCTGTTTAATGACATATTAACTTTTGTGGGTTATTTAGTACCTAAGCCATCCTTGTAGAAGAAAAGAAGAGTTACTTTTTAAAAAATAGCTGGGAGTTTAAGGAGATTCATCTTTTCTCCAAGGTTATGAGTCTAAAAGTGATCGTTATAGTGCGACTGGAGTTCGATCTCGCTAATTACGATGTCGAAGACCAGTATGCTAGCCACTACGTCATGGAGAATCTCTTGATTCTAGATTTTGCTGGAACAGCAATGTCGACTAATCGACATGTTTTTTCTTCTTGTTTATTACAATGACATCTCTCGCCTTCTAGCAGGACTTAAGTGATCCATTTTTCGATGAAAGTTCAAAAGTATTTTAGGGGTCTTATTTCCGAGGACAGTTTATGGTTTGTGCATTTACTATTGGTCAGTGTGTTCAAATTATAGTCGCTTGCACAATTCCCAGTAGATCACCTTCTCAACCCAGTCATGCTTGCTCCTGTACTACTTGTGTGTCAGTTTGCTGTAGTCACTTATTATGCGGTTTATTGTTTTATCTCACTCCCTCCCTCCTACGCCTGCTACTTTTCCATGTCTTATTTATTCTGTTATTTACATAATTATGGTGTTATTTTAGCCTGTTGTTAAGAGCGACGTGGTTTCACCCTATTATTTTACTCTTGCTTGTTTTCATTGGTGTCTGAGGGATAAGGCTGTATTTTGACCTTCGACCCGGCCAAAAATGCCATTCCAAGGTGATGCACCGGAAGGAGGTGACACATTCTGATGGCAGCTATGAGAGGAAATCGCGTGGGCGGAAATTGGCTGATGAAATGGGACGAGGTAAAAAAAATTCCCATGGTACACTTATAGACCGATGCACCGGAAGAGAGTGACCTGTGAACTGCATGACAGTTATTTCCGCTTGATGATGATCCAACATGCGATTTCAAAGATCGAGTAGGCGACTGAGTGGGTGTTGAACTATTATATAACTCAGTCAAGACAGAAGGCAAGTTAGTTCCAGTTAGAGATCGGACGGAGTTATAGACATGATGTGGTAGGGAAAGACACACCCGGCCGAAGGGGCCCTCGGGAACCCCGATAGAGTTTGGGGTCCAGAGAAGATGCTGATAAGATGCAGTAAAGAAAGCCATCACCGAGCAGAGTGGGCCTCTGGGCCTCCGGTTGAGCATCAGGAGAACGAGAAAGACACAAGGTTGCCGGCCATAAAAGTGGAGGTCAAAATATTGCAGTTTCTGTTCGGTCTACAGCTCCCTCTCACACGCAAACCTTGAATAACCTTTTCGAACCCTTACAATAAAGTGAGAGGTACATATTTTGTTAAAGAAGTCTTCCTGCGTGCGTCTGTTTATTTATCGTGACGTTATGATGCTGTGTGTATATGTAGATGTGAATCTGCATGTGCTGATGACGATATAACAATAACAAGTCTCCTCAGATCTCCAGCAGCAGAATACACCAACCGTATCTCAACAGAGAGGTAAGCCCTCCCCCACCAACGAGTATCCTGTTATATGACATTAAGCAATCTGATGCTCCCGTAATGCTGGAGCTTTGTGAAACGTTGAGTTCCCTTTCATTGCCATTGCTCTCCACTCTGGCTCGGATTGATAGCATCTGATAAGATTTTATCTATGAGTCAAATAGACCTGTTTGACATTAAAACTGAGTGCGAACAAATGACAAATGCTAAATTGAATTGTTTGAAATAGAACTGTTTTGACATTTAACTGTAAACAAATGACTGATAATTTAATTGAATTGTTAGTGATACGTTGCAATACTTGGGAACATTTAGGTTTGTTGACTTATGCTAAATTGAATTGTTAGAAATAGAACTGTTTGATCATTTAACTATATGTATCAACAAAATCTGTTTACAAATCATATATTTAATGTGTATGTATAAACAGGATTTGACATTAAATAACTAAGAATGGTTGATATGCCAGAAAACCAAACCAAACCAAACCAAACCAATCAGATCTCCGGGACACCTCAAAATATCCTGGTTAATTTTAGCCGTGTTGTGGACTAGATGGTTTCGATTCTTCGTCTGATGTTCTGTTTACTCTGTCTCTATTTCAGGTTTTCGGGGACTGTTCCAAGGGCATTAACAACAATTATCATCACCGTCATCCTTATATTCCACAGCCTTTTCTGCTCTCTAGCAAGATCCAGATATTTGTCTGTCGGTTCATTTTCTTTTATTTTCACTCTAAGATCCACTGGTACGTGAAAATCCACTCAATTAATTTTTTCTTCTTTTTAATTAAAATTAAGTCTGATCTTCTGGCAGGAATTTCGCGGTCCGTTTGTATCTGAAAATCACAGAGAATTGTATGCAATTCATTTTTATAACGGATTCTGGTTTGGACATATCTCATTTGTCTGCTTGGCTAAACTCTCGTTTCTTGCGCAATTCCCAGTTGATCAACTTTCTTACCCAGTCATGCCTACTCTTAAATTCCTTTAGAATTTCTACATTCGTTTCTAATGTAAAAAAAAACGTTTCTTCTCCACGTTTACATAACCTACACTTGCTGTTCTGTGTATCATCAATTTTTATTTTGATTAAAATATTTTTATATTTTTCGAATACTTTTACTCTAAAGATTATTTCATGTAAATATCAAAAGTCTATCTGTGATTCCAATATATTATCATTATTTTATCACTTAGAATATTCGGACAATTGTCTTCATCTTTATTGTTATACTCACAACGTTTCAGCCGATATGTCCTTCGGCCTTCTTCAGGTGCTTCATATCAACCTCGGTAGCCAACAAAGAATTATCCCGCAGGACACATAGCACAGCGGATAGGGCGTTTGGATGGAAAGTGCTTCTGAATAATATAATCTAAAGGTTGCAGGTTCAATCTCAACCTCAGATAAATAAAATTGAATACTTTCTATAGCTTAACTGAGTCAGGGTTAACGGAATTAGAACAATCTACCCCTATTTATTAAATAAAATGTTCAGAGTAGGCTCCCGAGTTCTACATGAAAGACCCGAAGAAGGCCGAAGGACATATCGACCGAAATGTTGTGAGTATAACAATGAAGACAATAGCCTGAATTATCTGAGTGATTTGAATTATCAAGCTTCATCTCAGAAATTCTGACAAATAATCTTATTTTTTAACTCTTTGCGAATTTTTCAAACCTTAAACAAAACCATTAACTGGTGGCCTTCATTGAAATCCGAGTGACCACAATTCTTATCAGCTCTCCAGAATAATGGAAAGATCAGAATAATGGAAAGATTCACAATTCAAATTGTTCTCCGTAGTGCAGTGGTCTAGTAAAGTAAAATTAGCAACCTTAGTTGAGGGTGACCCGAGGGTTCCCTTTTCAATAGCTACTACTCCGATGTGTAGGAAGGGCACCATCCATTCCCAGGATTGCTCTACTTTACGCTTGATCCTCACCTTATAATGCTGAGTACTAAGCAAGGCGGCATCAAGTACCATTTTTTAAGTCTTTGGTATAACTTGACCTGGGATTGATCCTCGGTCTCCCGGACCATTTGGTCATCTTGCTCTCAATTTTTCCTCAAATTACCAGTTTACTTTAATCTCACTGTCCATGTCTTTTAAGATGTTTTGGAGGGCCCCAACTATCAGTAGTATCACTGTTTTTCTTCGTACGGCATAGTTTTTCTAGTTCTCGAGCAAGGTCCAGGTATTCATCAGTTTTTTTTTAGCTTTTCTTTGATTTTACTCCGTGATTGGTGAAGTTCACTAGTTGATAAGCTTCTTTCTTTTTTTATAAACAAAAACCAAATCCGATCTTCTGGTCCGGATCTGATGATTTGGTTTTTATCAATGCCCCCCCCCGATACTTATACGTTTAATCTTGATTAAATTGAAATTCGGATTCAGAATATTGGAGTTTTTCTTCCTGTCAGCATCGTTGGTGACTGATGAGGGCAGGGTATTGCACGTGTTTTCACACGCTGCATAATAAAATAAAATAAAAAAAAGATTTAAAAAATATATATAGTCTCCAATACAATTTTTTTCTTCTCCCTACATATTTCCCATATTTTTGTTTAGTTGTTACACAACTTTTCAGTCTCTGTATCCTCCTGCCTTCTTCAGGTGTTTCTGGTTTATCTGGGTATAGAAATGAATCAACCTGGGAAATCAGTTTAAAAGTTTGACTGTTGATCAAACAAGGCGTTCAAGAAATATGAAGACGTTATTTAAATAATGACGTCATTGTTTTTCACGCCAATCAATTCAAGAAACATCACAAAAAAGTTTCTTGAGATGCGTCATGAGATGAATTCGAATCGTAAAATACAATGGCATCAGTTATTCTTGATATTTTAAAAGTAATTTTCTTTTAAAATAATTTGTTTTAGTTTTTTCAATTATTGGTTCCCAAATTGTGTTTATTTCAATACTTGGTCTACTCAAGTTAGCAAACTTGTCATTTTTTCCTGTTTTTTATGTTTTTATTCCCATGATGAATAAAACTTTGGGTCTATTTATTGGTATGTTCAGATTTTTTATCACTATATATATATATTGGTATGATGCGGCACAAGGTCAATTTTATTCGGAGTACAGTTGGTTTGAATTCCAAGTTTACCGCTCGCCAGACTGGTTGCTTAACTTAGGCTAAAGAACCCATGTTGTCCAACTATTTACTCATTGCTGGAGGCAGAATAGAAGGATTCGTGCCTTTCTCAAAGGGCAGTAGCACAAAGTGAAATGCACACGAATTCGACCAGGATTCGAACTCGGAACGTTCTGTTTATTTCCTACAATAACAACTGTTACACAATGAATAAATTTATTAGAGTTTAACTTTATAATTGTGTATTAGTTGATACTTTTAGAATGACAGAGCGGTGGTATCTCAGGATCAAGGTTTTAATCGTCAATAATATAACCTTCAAGTAACGTTTATTTAAAATGTTGAGCCATGTAAGTACAGTAACAATGCCTATGTCTCATTAAACTGTCATTACTCTAGTAGTGTATGGTGTTTGTGATTTTTCTCTGAAATCAGAATTATATGAGCCATACATGAAACATGCAAATCTCACACATTAGAGCTTATATTCATCATCATCATCATGTCGTGCCTCTAGCACGGATATCCCTGACCCTCTCTCGCCACTTGTCCCTATCATTCATCGCCCCTGGCAGGTCTTCAAGGCTACATCCCGTATCCTCACAAAGCTGCTGTATGTATGTTCGAACTGGTCGTCCTACTTTTGATTGGCCATGTGCGGGGGTCCATAGGAGTACATTACTTATGACCTCGTCCTTGCTTCTCCAGCAGTGTCCTGCATGTCTGGTTTGTCTAGCTTGGATAGTTTTCGTGATGGGAGGCAGGTGACCGTATAGTTGGTGCCTTGTAGGGTGTTGCTGCCAGGACTTGTTCAATATTGCTCGCAACATTCTTGTGTAATTGCCGTCAAACTTCTTCTCCAGCCGTTTAGTTAGCGTCAAAGTAGTGCATCCATATACCAGGATCGACACGACCGCTGCCTGAAAGAAAAAACAACATACCGTAGGTGACAAACTGGCCGTCTGGATGCTGTAACTTTTTAACTGGAGTTTACACTCTATGTATCAGCTATTGGAAACGGCATTTGATATTATCGTTAATTTAATACTTGTATTACAGTTTTATAATTTTATATTAATACCTGAGTTAATTTGTTCACCAAATACAGATTTAAATTGGAAATGTCTGCGGCAGTCTATTGGACTTTCGGTAAGTGGTGCTCACCGATTGTTAGGAATTCTTTATCACTGATTTACCACTGTCTGGTAAATCTTTAGATTTTAGCCCTGCTGTATAAGTTGATCCTCTGTTTTTGTAAAGATTCTTTCAGACTTAAAAGGCTGATTTGTATGCTGCAATTTACTCTTAAAAAGTATTTACTGATTTTGACTTTTCAACTTTAGTTTTCCATGTGATTAATATACCATATGATTTGTTGGTTGGTTGTTTGGGTTTTATGGCATATCAAGCTTTGTAGGTTATTTAATACCAAATCTATCTTTATACAAATAATCTATTCTGTTTCAAGCAATTTAGTTTAACATGAGTACACAGTATAATTGTCAAAAACATTTCTATTTCAAGCTATTCATTGTAATCAAACAGTTCTAATACAACCAATTCAGTTTAGTATAAGTATAGATTTTCTTTACACACAGTTGAATGTCAAAATTGTTCTATTTTAAACAATTCTGTTTAGCGTAAGTACAGTTTCAATGTCAAATACAGTTCTATTTCAAACAATTCAATTTAGCATAAGTACGCAGTTTACATGTCAAAACAGTTCTATTTCAAGTAATTCAGTTCATCATAAGTACGCAGATTAGTTCTATTTGACCCATAGATAGGGCCCTGTCAGGTGCTACCATTCCGGGACAGAGTGGACATGGGAGCGATGCCATTGAAGAGTTGGTTTGCATTTCCCAAAACTCCAGCAGAACTGAAACCTCGCTATTAGATTGTTTAGTGTCATATGCAGGAAACTCGCGGGGAGGAGTATTACCCCTCTGCAGGGATGCAGTTCTTGTATTCTACATTCCTAGCCGACTGGGCTAAATACCATTTGATGTGGTATGCCGAGTAATATTGACTTTATAGCATTTAAACCTACACTAATTAAAAAATATGACATTCATAATAACATTCTGATTTCAGATTTCAATTCAGAAATCCGAATTAAGTTTGGAAGAAAATTTATTTTAGTAGAAGAAAATTTATTTTTTGCTTTTCAGTGCTCTCGTCATGAAGACACCCCTGTCATATATTTTAGCCATTGTGACATCAGTGACATCTTAAGATGCAATAATTACTAAACGTGATCATGAATATAGGGTAATAAAAAAAAGGGCAGACATATTAAACTGTTCTTCAGAAATTTGCCATGTCACAGTGACGTCACATCCGCCTCCTTTATAACTGGGGCAACAAACTTGCACTTAAGGCCTTATGTCAACACATTAACAAGCTCGTAAATAAATAATGAAATGAATAAATAATAAATAAAATAAAATAATAAAATAGATAAATCCACACATATCAAATAGCGCAAAAATGAGATACCATTTTAAAAAAATAATGTAAAGTGAAACTTAAGACAGAGTGGTTTTTCAAATTATAAGGGTCTTATTTACTGGAAAAATAGCTTCGGTAAAGCAATAAAAAAAAATCACACAGAAATATAATATTTACAGTCAGAATGTATACAAAAATGTTTTATTGTCTTCTTTTTATTCATGAAATTTTACGCATTTAAAAATTTTATAATGTTATTACACATTCAGTTTTAATACGAAGGGGTGTCCTCGGTATGACACGAAACTGCATCTGTAGCTACGGGTAGTACCCACTTCAGTATCATTACTACCAAATCTACTCTGACCCGGAGTGATCCTATATATGGGTCAAATAGATCTGTTAAAATCTTTTCGTATAAGAAAGGAATACTTGATATCATATAACTGTGCAAATTATTTATATTAAGAATAGTTACTTGAACCTATAATATTTTTCTAAGGATTATTATTATTAGTAATTTGAAACCATATCACTGCTTATAGACAATTTGTGTTAGGTGGGAATTCTTGAAACCATATTGCTGTGTGCGATTACCAAATAGGAAAAATCACTTAAAACTTTATAAGAAAGTAAGTAAAGTTGGCGACATTAGTCGAGGGTGACCTGAAGGCTCCCTATTCGTCAGGTTCTCTTTCTTTGTTGACTATCTCTAGGTCTGGTCGTCTGGCTGAGATTAGATGATCCGTTTGTATCCCAAAATCCCAAAGAGTTTTATGCATATCATTTTCCAGGATGGATTCTGGGTTCTGTGTATACAATTTGTTCGTATTATTATTATTATTATTATTATTATTATTATTATTATTATTATTATTATTCCTTTAGATTTTTTCACATCAGTGTTAGCTGATGGTCTTTCACTGGAGTTTGAGTGACAGCAAGTCTCCTCAAGTCTCCAGGACTCGTCTCAGGTTTCTGGCCGTCCTCAGCAGTACTGTCGTTTGGATAGTCTCTACCCGCCCGCCAACTTCCAAGTCCTCCAGGCCTTTTAATAATCCTTTAGTTATTGTGCCTAACGCACCAATCACAATTGGCACAATCGTTACTTTCATGTTCAACAGCTTTTTTAATTCTCTAGCAAGGTCGAGGTACTTATCCTTCTTTTCACTTTCCTTCAGATTTATTCTGTGGTCCGCCGGGACAGCAAAGTCGACAATTTTACAGATTCTCTTTTTTTTTTGTTGATTATTATGAGGTCTGGTCTTCTGGCCGGAATTAGGTGATCCGTTTGTATATTAAAGTCCCATAGGAGTTTATGCGAGTCATTTTCTAGGACAGGTGCTGGGTTTAATATTATTATTATTATTATTATTATTATTATTATTATTATTATTAATTACTTGAAACCGTATGATCGCTTGCAAATCATTGCTGCTAAATTGAAGTACTATATATTATATAGATAATAACTTAGTAAAGATAATTGATTATAGACAAATGAAAAAGTGCAATTAAAAAATTCCTCTGGGAGTCCCTGTGGCATAGTGGCTAACGTGCTGGACTGCGACAACTTAGTAAACGATTTCGAAACCCGGCCATGCTATTACATTCACTTTCAGACTAATACCTTTTTAGAAAGGTTGGAACCCTCTTATCTCCACCTCGATTATGAGTTGAATTGTACCACTATGTTTCTCCAACAATTATGGCTTTGGCATTGAATAACACAGTGAAATTTGATTCAATTACATAAAAAAAGGAAGTTGAAGGCTCCCCATTTCCAATGCCTTTTTATTTTATGAATCCTTTCCAGAACATTTTTTATAGTAAAATCATTTCCATAGCATTTTTATAGTAAAATCATTCCATTGCATTTTTAAATGAAAAGAAATTTCGAATGAATTTTTAGAATAAAAATTATGAGCGATGGATTTTTATCGTAAAATCATTTCCAATGCCTTTAAAATATTAAAAAAAAATTCGATTGAATTCTTTGATTAAAAATCATTTGTAAAGCATTTTTGAAATAAAATCATTTACAATGCATTTTCGCAAAAAAAAAAAAAGAAAATTTTCCATGCATTTTTGCAGCAAAATAATTTCCTAAACATTTTTAACGAAAAAACAATTCAATACATTTTTAATGTCAAGCCATTCCCAACGCATTTTTATAGTAAAATAATTTCACACCAGGGTTGATTTTGATTACAGGTTCATTCTGCCCGGAGAGGAAGTAACTGTTAAAGTGCCAACTATGAGTCAACTTGAACTGTTTAACTCTACTTGAAACTATTTAGCTGTACTCAAATAAATGATTAATATTAAACTGCATGATCAGTATTAGATAGCAATACTTGAAACTATCTAACTGTGGCAAATAGAACTCTTAGTATTAGATAGGAATACTTGAAACCATTTTACTGTGGCAAATAGAACTCTTAGTATTAGATAGGAATACTTGAAACCATTTTACTGTGGAAAATAGAACTCTTAGTATTAGATAGCAATACTTGAAACCATTTTACTTTGGCAAATAGAACTATTAGTATTAGATAGGAATACTTGAAACCATTTTACTGTGGCAAATAGAACTCTTAGTATTAGATAGGAATACTTGAAACCATTTTACTGTGGAAAATAGAACTCTTAGTATTAGATAGCAATACTTGAAACCATTTTACTGTGGAAAATAGAACTCTTAGTATTAGATAGGAATACTTGAAACCATTTTCCTGTGGAAAATAGAACTCTTAGTATTAGATAGCAATACTTGAAACCATTTTACTGTGGAAAATAGAACTCTTAGTATTAGATAGCAATACTTGAAACCATTTTACGGTGGAAAATAGAACTCATAGTATTAGATAGCAATACTTGAAACCATTTTACTGTGGAAAATAGAACTCTTAGTATTAGATAGGAATACTTGAAGCCATTTTACTGTGGCAAATAGAACTATTAGTATTAGATAGGAATACTTGAAACCATTTTACTGTGGAAAATAGAACTCTTAGTATTAGATAGGAATACTTGAAACCATTTTACTGTGGAAAATAGAACTCTTAGTATTAGATAGGAATACTTGAAACCATTTTACTGTGGAAAATAGAACTCTTAGTATTAGATAGGAATACTTGAAGCCATTTTACTGTGGCAAATAGAACTATTAGTATTAGATAGGAATACTTGAAACCATTTTACTGTGGAAAATAGAACTCTTAGTATTAGATAGGAATACTTGAAACCATTTTACTGTGGAAAATAGAACTCTTAGTATTAGATAGCAATACTTGAAGCCATTTTACTGTGGAAAATAGAACTCTTAGTATTAGATAGCAATACTTGAAGCCATTTTACTGTGGAAAATAGAACTCTTAGTAATAGATAGCAATACTTGAAGCCATTTTACTGTGGCAAATAGAACTCTTAGTATTAGATAGCAATACTTGAATTTATTCAACTGTGGTGAGTAGAATTTTTCCTCTTAGATAAGAACACTTGAGATATCTTAACTGAGTGCAAAAAAATGACCTCTGGCTCGTTAAAAAAGAAGTTACCAACCAATTATTCCCTGAAAATTCATGTATAAACAGGATTTGGCATTAAATAACCACCAAGGGTTGATATCCCATTTAACCAAATAACCATAACTAATATTTTTGTATAACCTCAAAGATCTACCTACAGTGCTTTCCTTTTTAAAATCCACTCTAACCTTGAGTAGTAGTACTTGTTAGGGTCCCATCTATAGGTAAAGTAGAACTGTTCAATCATTTAACAGTGTGCAACTAAATGACTGATGCTTAAATAAATAATTTGTGTTAAATAGCAATACTTGAAAGTTTTTAACAATGTGAAAATAGAGCTATTACTCTTATATAGCAATACCCCAAACCATTTAACTGTGTGCAAACAAATGATTAATACCAAATAGAATTTTTCGCATTATATAGGAATCATTGAACCGTGTACGAAACAAACGATTGATATTAGATATATTGATTAGCGCTGGATAGCAATATTTGAAACAATTTAAAACTATTCGTATACAAATCATATACATTTAATATATAAGTGTATAAATAACATTTGGCATTGAATAACCAATAAAAGTTGACATGCTAGAAGCCCAACCAACCAATCGACTAACAAACCAACTAACCAACTAACCGCTTGAAAATTTCCTCTAAATATCAGCATGCCGTTTCTGGATGACTTGGATTGAATGTGTCAATATTCCGAATTTCTTGGTGGTTTTTGCATTGACTTAGTCTTATATTTGGATCATTTTCATCCCTCTCTTTAAATCCACTTTTTTAATCGTGAAATTTGATTCATTTGCATTGTTTTTAAATGTTCAGTTGAAGGTTCCACACTTTATGTAATGTTTGTCTAAAATTAAACTACAACTGAAATAAACTTCATTTTCTCCCAAACCAAATATATGATGATTTCATTACTTCTACAATCAAAACTTTATAAGTGCTTCTAATCTATCTATCTATCTATCTATCGTCAGATCGGTAGTATATTGTCAGGTTTTATTGTTCAAATTTTCAAGCTACAAGCTAAAACCCCTTTCCACGAAAAATCATAAAATCAAAGTGTCTTATGTCTAAAAGAAAAATAGAGTTTTTTTTTAATTTATGAAAGGTGTATTCCTCATCGATAAATACATAGTCTTGCTGAAAATGGGGCTCATAAAAGTTATAAACTGCTTGCACAGCACCATGATAAATATTTTCAAAAATTTTGATGTGAATGTAAATGTTTGATACTGAATGGAGCAGACACGGATTTAAAATGATTTAACTATAAAATGTAATGTAAACGATTTTACTATAAAAATGTATGGGAAATGATTTTACAAAAAAATGAATTGGAAACGATTTTACTACCAAAATGCATTGGAAACAGTTTTACTATAAAAATGCATTGGACATGATTTTACTATAAAAATGCATTGAACATTGTTTTCTATAAAAATACATTGGAAATGATTTTACAATAAAAATGAATTGAAAATGATTTTATTATAAGAGTGCGTTGGATAGGATATTACTATAAGATTGGAAGCGATTTTATCATTAAAAAAATGTATTGGAAATAGTCTTACTATAAAGTTGAATTAGAAATGATTTTACTACAAAAATGAAATGGATATGAATTTACAATAAAATCCATTGAAAATGATTTTATTATAAAAATAAATTGGAAACAATTTTACTCTAAAAATGCATTGGAAATGATCTTACCATAAAAGAATCACTGGAAATTTGGTAGCTCTATATCATACGATTTTCTTGTTTATAAGAGATCAGATAAACAAACTCTTCCGAATTATTGATATAAATGAACAAGAAAAATATATATGCATACACATGTCTATATATCTTGTGTATATTTACATATATTGATATTTATATTTATTTATTTCAACCGCATGTAAATGTACTTCAAGGAAAAGGATTTCCCTGACGCAAGGAAAATAAACTTTTGTTGCTTGAAAAATAATGTTATTGTGTGAAAGACACCTTAACAATTTTCGCGTATATAATTATTGACTTGTTTGGAGGTTTTTGCACGCAAGAATGTCAAAGTGTAAAAAGTAATACTATAAACGTTAGCGTGTCAAATTCACAGTTTAATTCTATTTGTTTCCTTCTTCTACTGCCTGACAATCGTTTATGTATGTGCTATGTCTTGGTCACGCACAGAGACAGTCTCGTAATCGGGCAGTGTTTTAGGGTCCAAATCACCAAGAGACACACGCAGCAAAAGTTTCATTTTTGAAGTGGTCTCAAATCAATCAATGTGTTATAGCTAGAATATTTCAACACGAAGAATCGATCAGTATAGTCTACTAGATAATGATTTCTTTGTTTAAATGTATATCTTCCTTTGTGGTGCATTTAAAGCAAAAGCTATCCTTGTAGAAGAAAAGATGTGATACTATTCTATCTATTGCTGGAGAGATGAAGGGGTTTCATACCTATCCCAGAGGTATTACTCCGAAAGTGAATTTAATAGTTCGAGTGGAATTTGAACTCGCTTACTTCGAGGCCACAGTCCAGACTTTATGATTTGTTTTTTTTTCGGGGTTTTATGGCATATCAACCTTTGTTGGTTATTTAATGCAAGATTCATTTTTAGACAAATAAACAGCTCTAATTCAAATTATTCAATTTAGCATAAATACACAGTTTAATTGTCAGAAACATTTCTGTTTCAAGCTATTCAGTTTAGTCAAACTTCTATTTTAAACAATTCAGTTTAGTACAAGTATAGTTTTTGTTTATACATAGTTAAATATCGAAACAGTTCTATTTCAAACAATTCAGTTTAGCATAAGTGCCAAAAACATTTATATTTCACGCTATTCTGTTTAGTTAAACAGTTCTTAATTTTAAAAAATCAGTTAAGTATATTTTTTGTCAAAACAGTTCTATTTCAAGCAATTCAGTTTAGCATACAAAACAGTTCCATTCTAAACGATTCAGTTTAGCATAATTACGTAGTTTAAATTTCAAAACAGCTCTATTTCAAGTAATTCAGTTTAGCATAAGAACACGGTTTAATTCGATTTGACCAGTAGATAGGACCCTATCAGGTGCAACCAATCCAGGGCAGAGTGGACCAGGAATCGATGGCAATGAAAGGGTACTTTGCGTTACCCAAACAACAAAAAAGCAAATGTAGGTTATGTGGTGATAGAGACGAAACAATCAATCACATAATAAGCGAATGCAGCAAATTAGCACCCAAAGAGTGTAATACAAGACATGATTGGGCTGGGAAGGTGATTCATTTGGAATTGTGCAAGAAATTTAAATTTGACCATGGAAAGAGATGCTATATACGCAACCCAGAATCCATTTTAGAAAATGGGACTCACCAACTCCTCTAGGATTTTGAAATACAAAAATATTTGCAGTCACGGCTGACCACAGAGTAACATTGAAAGAAAGCGAGAAAAAGTATAAGTACCTGGACCTTACTAGAGAATTGAAAAAAAAAAAAAAAAAACAAGAACTGTGGAACATGAAAGTGACGGTGATACCAATAGTGATTGGTGCTCTTGGTATAGTCACCAAAGGATTATTAAAGGGACTGGAGGACTTGGAAATTAGAGGACGAGTGGAGACCATCCCAACAACAGCATTGTTGAGATCGGTCAAAATACTGAGAAGAGTCCGGGAGACTTGAGGAGACTTGATGTTACTCAAATAACCTTGTGGGAAATCATCGGCTTACGCTAGTATGAAAAACTTAAAAAAGATTAAAATAATAATAACGTATTTTCTTTCATGCTATGTTATGCAAGTTGGCATTAACTATACGTAACAATTCCTCTAAAAATCAAAAATATTTACCAACAAGCTATTCACTTACAAAGCATATATATATATATATATATATATATATATATATATATATATATATTATTAAATTTCAGGTACAGGAAAATTTATATAAAGTGATTAGCAAAGACACCATTGGTAATGAAAAAAAAAAGGAGGAACTCTAATAAAATGATAAAACAAACGAAGGCCTTTTCGTCCCGCGCTTTTCAAGTTTTTATACACCGAAAAATTAGATAAAAACAGGGGTATATATTATATAATTTGGATTGCCAGATAAGAGGTGAAGAAAAAAAACAAAACAAAAGACCCCCCCCCTCTTTCCTGGCAATCCAAATTATATAATATATACCCCCGTTTTTATCTAATTTTCCGGTGTATAAAAACTTGGAAAGCGCCGGACGAAAAAGCCTTCATTTGTTTTATTATTTTATTAGAGTTCACCCCCCCACTTTTTTTTTCATTACCAATGGTGTCTTGGCCTAGTGGGTAGAGTGTTCGCCAGTGGTCCGGGAGACCCGGGTTCAATCCCAGGTCGAGTCATACCAAAGACTTTAAAAATGGTTCTTGATACCTCCTTGCTTAACACTCAACAATATAAGGTACATATCAAGAGTAAAGTGGAGCAATCCAAGGAAAGGAGTAGCACCCTCCCCTACACCTCGGTGTAGTAGCTATTGAAAAGGGAGCCTTCTGATCGCCCTCAACTACGGTCGCCAACTTTACTTATATATATATAAACAAAACAAAACCAACAAAACAAAGAATACAAAAATTGGCATTAAATAACTGAAATGCTGACATGCACTAAAACAAAATAATCAACTCATTCCCAGTTGATCTTCTCAAGTCAAGATTTCGATGTAGGCAATTGTAAATAGGAATATAAAAATATTCACCGTGTTATTGTGTTAAGTGAAACCCACTAAAATCACAAAATCATTGTTTATTGGCAAACAGCCAAATCATTGTTTATTTGAAATGTGATGATGTCAAACCTTGACCTAGTCTCAAACTCAGATCTATTTGGGGAACACAATGTTGTCATTTGATTGTCTATTTGAAAATAATAGTAAAACGATTCCTTTATGATCAGCGTCGGGTTACACAATGTATATTATATATATATATATATATAGTCAGATTCTTCCTGACGATCCAGTTGGTGAACCCTTGGTAGATTTGTCTGACTGTAATCTTTACTACTTTAAATTTACTCAACTTAGTGTATCGAGCACTTTTTATGTTTAGCTTTGTTGATTCTGTCGGTTGTTTTTCTTTTTTGGTTAGGCATCGCAGCACTATCTCATAATTTTCAAATAGTACGGGTATCGTTAGTCTTTTCTTTTTTATTGATTTTTTCCCCCAGACACCAGTTTGTAATTATTTGCAAACTGTATCAAGTTGTTATATCCCGATTGCGAATTGGTCATACAAGGCTTACTCACTCTTTCATTTTGAAACAGGAACCACAACCACAGTGTTTAACCTGCTAGACAACTTGCACGGTTAAACACATTCTTATAGAATGCAGAACTTTCGCTGTTATCAGAAAGCGATTTTTCAAAATAAATAACTTAACCGATCTGTTCGAGAACGTCAAAATAGATGACATTCTGTCCTCCTTGAGAGAGACAGAGTTGGACCAAAAAATATGACAACTTAAAACTGGTTAATCTTGTGCAAACAAATGAAATCCTGCTAATAGAAAATTCTACCTACCTTAATATTCGTTTTGAAATCTTTGGTTGAATATGTATGTATATATAGAAAGAATTTGGCGTTGAATGATCTACAAAGGTTGATATGCCATAAAACCCAACCAACCAACCAACCACTAGTATCATCTAAGTTTTTTTTAACACATTATCAGAATCTTATAGATTAATTAAATCTCTTAATAGACTCAAGTGGAACAATCCATATAAAATATGTAGTATCAATATATTCAAATAGAGTACTCAATGCACAGGTTATAATATATAAGATTGGAGGTGCCCATGGTGTAATGGTTATCATCGCAGGAAATGGACACGGTGACACAGGTTCAAATCCTGGACAAGACTGATTGCTTTTCACATAGCACTAATACCCTTGGGAATGAATCTAATTATTCTCCCTCCAGCTATAGGTAAATAGTATGACAGACTAGGTTCTTCAGCCTTGGTGAGGCAACTAGTCTAGGAGAAGGAAAACTCTGAATTTAAACCTGTTAAACTCCGCTTAAAAATTGACCTTGTTTCATATCCTGCCCGAGCAGAGGGGGTTGGTAAATAGGATTAATATATAAGAATATATAAGTATATATAAATTTATAAAAAAGCTTCTATGCAGAGCAAATGTATAAATTATTTTAAGCAAAAGTCAATAGAAGAATTCCATTATGAATTTATTCCAGCAGTCTTTTTGCAAGACTTGTATCATCAGATGGAATATAAGATTCTACTGGAAGTTTCACCGCTAGACCGGGGTATACATTTTACATTACATTAGACATTTAAGTAATTATAATTCAATATATATTTAAAAAAAAAGGAATTTATTATGCTAACCGAATATATTTATCCAATAGATTATGAATGAGATATTTATCCGTTAATTTCCGGTTGAAATAAATTTATAATGGAACTTTTACAGAATATATATATATATATATGTAGAAAAATTGATAACAACGATCCAAGTGGAAGTAGAGATTTATTGAGAGGTCGACACTATAGCGTTTCGGTTCTATATATATATATATATATATATAATCTTATGAAGAAAACCTCGAGTCTAAATCGTATCCGTTGCGGAGTCGGGCGAACAGATGACTGCTACTTGCTGTCACTTGTTCCCGACCAGGACTACAAAGTTGTTCATCACTGTTAACATGATGAGCGAAAGAAAGACACAAACGTCTTTTAATTGATATTAATTATTTTATTCCGTTCTCGATTCTGTTTAAAATCTGTTTTTAGACCGATGTTTGTAAGTGGAGAAAACTTTAGTAAAGGCTAATACTATCCCGAATTGAATTCATGCACTCGATCACTTTGAGTAAACCCCATGTTTCCATCCAGAACTCTCTCTCCATCTTTTTTCTCGTCCCTATTAAGTGATTTCCATTCAACATTCGGCCACTCACCTGAAGCTTACAATGGATTTTCTAACCAGGTGTGTGACCTTTTCTTGACCAGATACAGGTATGTGACCTTTTCTTTACCTGGTACAGGTGGTCTGGACTGAAAGACACTCATCTTGTCGTCCTAGTTTAGTTTGATATATTTTGGTTTTGTGGCATGTCAACTCTTACTAGATTATTTTATACCGATGTTAGATTGACAATTTTGCTCTCCAATTATATACGGTACAGAGATATATCAGCACGACCATTTTCAGTAAAACTAAAGTTGGCAACTCGGTATAGGGGAGGGCGCTACTCCTTTCCCTGGATTGCCCCACTTTACCCTAGATACGTACCTTATATTGCTGAGTGTTAAGTAAGGAGGTATCAAGTAACATTTTTAAAGTCTTTGGTATGACGCGACCTGGTATTGAAACTAGGTCTCCCGAACCATTGGCGAACACTCTACCCACTAGGCTGGTTAATAAAATATATACCCCAAACAAATCTTTTTCTGAGACAGAAATTTGAGCTATTAAATAGAATATTTGAAGATTCATGTTCATAAGTAAGTAAAGTTGGTGACCGTAGTCGAGGGCGACCAGAAGGCTCTCTTTTCAATATCTACAACACCGAGGTGTAGGGAAGGGCGCTACTCCTTACCCTGGATTGCTCCACTTTACCCTAGATACGTACCTTATATAACTGAGTGTTAAGCAAGGAGGTATCAAGTACCATTTTAAAAGTCTTTGATACGACTCGACCTGGGATTGAACCCCGGTCTCCTGGACCATTGGCGAACACTATACCCACTACAGTTCTATTTCAAAGAATTAAAAAAAATTAATATCTAAAACAAATCTATTTGACTCGAACATGAGAACCTAAGAGGTATTACTACTCTGGGTCAAATTGGACTTGGGAGTAATTGTAATGAATGTGGGATTCTACACTACCCAAAGCCACAGATCTGCAGCTGTACTCCTGGATACAGTTTAGTATCATGTCGAGGAAAGAGAATAGCTTTTATGGGGAAAAATCAAAGTTGGCATTTTATAATCTTAGCTTAGTTTCGCAGAAGGTCAGAAGTATTGAGTACTCGGTAAGTATCGAACTCAACTTACAGTAGCCTGGCTTGCATCACACGAGATTCCCTTTTTGAAAATTTCTAATTGTTTCTTTATTTACTTTTCTTTTTTGAATTATAAAATTCCTCTGCTCAGTTTTCTAACACAGACGATAAAAAATACTTAGCAGTCATGTTCGTACTAGACAAGTGGCTTCTCGACGCGTACAGGCGGGGTCTTGTGGCTCTAACATTTTCTCCTTCTGTTGGTTTTAGCAGTTGTCAAATGCGGAAGGTGCCCGCCACATGTTTCCACGTCTTGGTGTCCACCTCGTGCACATATTTCCGCATGCAACACAGCTGTCCACACATATTATTTAAAAGTGACTATTTGCTTTTAGGAAAAGTCAACACTAATGTCTGATGAAATTTTGGTTGTGGTTTTGAGAGTAGTTTGGCGGGAATGAAAACTGGACGGTATTGGTATTCGTCTGGTGTATAGGATCTTTTCTTGATGAATCACTTGTAATTTTGTAGATTTTTTTTTTATCATTTCTTTTTGCTTTAAGAAATTTCTCAGATTTGACAAGGGAATCCCTGTCGCGTAATGGCTAAAGTGCTGGACTGCGGCCTCTAAGTAAACGAGTTCGAACTTCAGTCACGCTCTTACATTCTCTTTCAGGCTAATGCCCTTGGGAAATGTATACACCCCCCCACCAGCTTGGTGTAAAAGAATACCACTAGTATTCCTTGATCCGGTTCATTGGCCTAGTGTATAGAGTGTTCGCTAATAGTCCGGGAGACTTGGGTTCAGTCCCAGGTCGCGTCAAACCAAAGACTTTAAAAATGGTACTTGATACCTCCTTGCTTAACACTCAGCAATATAAGGTACGTATCGAGGGTAAAGTGGAGCAATCCATGGAAAGGAATTGCCTCCTCCCCTACACCTCGGTGTAGGAGCTATTTAAAAGGGAGTCTTCTGGTCGCTCTCGTTCACGGTGGCCAACTTTACTGACTTTATTCTTTGAGCAGGGATAGCTTTGATATTAAGTAACCCACGAAGGTTAATATGCCATTAAACAAAAGAACCAAATCATCAGAAGGCATAATAAATATTATTCTATAAAATACAAAATCTTAATAATCTAAAGTTTTTTTCAGTCAGGATTAAAAGATTCGAATTCGAATTGTTCATGGTTATCTCTGTAGAGAATGGACCTGGCGACCTGAGTTCGAATCCTGCACGAGGCTGTATGCATTTTACATAACGCTTATACTTTTGGTAAAAGTATGCATCCAACTATCCATCTTTTAACTAGGAGTTAATTGTGGGAAAGACTGTGCTCTTTAAGCTTTATATGACAACTGATTTAGGAGAAGGAAAACAAGTAAAACTCTAGACAATTGTATACGTACATATACTTCATTTAGACGACCCAGTCCCAATTTGAAAAACTGTATGATACCAATCCCAACACCGTTGAACAAAATATTTCTTACCGAAGCACAAAAGAACACCACCCACTATAATCATGTACTCTAACTGTGAGACATTAGAAACTCGTGTAAAGGGTAAGATTTCATATCTTTGAATAAGATGTGAAAAGTTTCAGAGATGCTTGGACCAATAGAAAACATGCTAGAACAAGTCCGTTGAGTGCCATGGTGGACTACATAAAAATGATTTTGGTAGGTTGGTTGTTTGGTTGGGTTTTATGCCATATCCTTGTAGGTGATAAAACAGAATTACCCATGTTAGATAGCAATACTTGGAACCATTTAACTGTGTGCAAACAATAAAGTGCAATACTTGAAACCATTTAAATGTATGCAAACAAATGATTCGTATTGAATTGGATAGAAATACTGGGTAAATAAAATTACCTATGTTAAATAACGATATTTGAAACCATTTAACTGTGTGCAAACAATAAACTGCAATATTTGAAACCATTTAATTGTGTGCAAATAAAAGTATTAGTGTTTGCAATATTTGAAAACATTTGGCTCGTTTACAAATCTTATATGTGTGTAGATAGATAGATAGATAGATAGAGAGAGAGAGAGAGAGAGAGAAGATAGGCATTAAATAACCTGCAAGGGTTGGTATGCCGTAAAATACCCCAACCAACAAAAAAAACAAAAACGTATTTGAGAATACAATTGCATGTTCCTGTTTTATACATAAAAATCATAAATTTAGGAAAAGAATTTCTACAAGCTTTTAATTTGACAGTATTAAGCATAAAAGAAACAAACTAAAACGCCCACTGAAATGTGGTATCTAATAAAAAAAAATTAATTACCACAAAGCATTTCTTTTAACAAAACTCCATATTTTTGACGTTATAAAACCTTTTCCTGAAATATATCTTAGCCCAGTCGGCTGGGGTTGCAGAATACATCGACTGCACCTCAATGAGTGTCCTGGATATGACACTAAATCTGATGTTGAGGATCCAATTATGCTGGAGCTTTGGGGAATGCAGAGTACCCCTTTACTGCTATTGCTCCTAGGTCCACACTGGCCCGGAGTGATAGCACCTGATAAGAACTGTACTTATGCTAAACTGTATTGTTTGAAAAGAATTGTTTTGACATTTAAACTGCGCACTTATGTTAAACTGAATTGTTTAAAATAGAACTGTGTATATTTATAAAAATGGATTTGACAGGAAATAACCTACAATTGTTGATATGTCATAAAACTAAATCAAACTAAAATGACTTAGATATATCCTCCTCTCTGGAACAATCTTTTAATTTAGTTAGTTGGTCTGGTTTTATCGCATATCAACCCTTGTAGGTTACTTAATGCCAAATCCTTTATATATATATATATATATATATATATATATATATATATATATATATATATACGAGGTGCATACGATAAGTTTCAAGACTTTTTTCGTATGGGCATTTAGAATTGTCGTAGACTCTTGAAAATTCAGTATCTAATTGCTATACATTTTATGACATGTACGACTAATTTTTATGGTTTCAGGTTCAAATTAACAGCTACAGCAAGAATTGGAATACACACTACTAAAGCCTGATTGTCACAGCTGGTAAATTTCAAAAATGCAATCTGACACTTTAGAAGAACGATATGCAATAAAATTCTGTTTTAAACTTGGAAAAAATGCCACAGAAAGGTATGGAATGATTTTCGACCATCTTGTATGAATCGAGTATCAGTTTTCAGTGGCATAAGAGATTCAAGGAAGGCAGGGAGTCTGTGAGGGATGATGAGAGATGTGGGAGGGGTAAGGAAGTCAATACACCAGGTTTTAAGGGAATTCTGGAAGAGATTCCGTCGGAAGAGGCCAGCACTTTTCAAATCGGGTCAGTGGTATTTCCACCAGGACAATACACCAGTCCACAATTCCTTCGTTGTCACAGACTATTTGACCAAGAAGCTGTCGTTACGAGACAATTGAAGAAATGAAAGAGGATGTGACGAAGGTCATTGACACGCTCACACAAGAGGACTTCTATGAGGCCTTGCAGAAGTTATTGGAACGGTACCACAAGTGCATTGCAGCTGGAGGAGATTACTTCGAAGGGGAGTAGAGTTTCACGTGTGTACTATGAATAAAAGTGCCCATACGAAAAAAGTCTGGAAACTTATCGTATGCACCTCGTATATATATATATATATATATATATATATATATAGGTTCATACAATGACTGATGTTTGTACACCAGCATTGCTTCCAACAAAGCCCTCATCAGATGATGACTCTGGGTTCATGCTGATGCAGTTAAAGCCTTATCTTGGATCTTTTTTATGTATTTCCTCTTGTCTGATGGAGAAATTCCAAGATTAGTCAAGAATGCAGAGGTTGAGTTGGTAATGAAACCTCGGCATCCGACCTCGATAGAAAATACATGGGTCATCCAGCCATTTCTGACACATTGTTCTCGCAGATCCTTATATTTACTTATCGTATACACCTCGTATATATCATCATCATCATATCGTGCTGGCAGCACGGATATCCCTGACCCTCTCTCGCCACTCCTCCCTATCGTTCATCGCCCTAGGTAGGTCTTCAGGACAACAACCTGTATCCTCACATAGCTGCTGAATGTACGTTCGTGCTGGTCGTCCTGCTTTTGCGCGGCCGTGTGTGGGGATCCATAAGAGTACATCTCTTATGAGTTATGTGCTATAACCAAACGGGGGACATCTCCACTCTAGAAGGAACCCCTCTTAAACTAGTAGACAAATTCACGTACCTAGGAAGCAGCGTCGAATCAACCGAAAAGGACATCGAAACGAGGTTAACGAAAGCATGGACAGCTATCAATAGGCTATCGACTATATGGAAATCAGACCTAACCGATAAAATGAAACGCAGTTTCTTCCAGGCAGCGGTCACATCGATACTGCTATATGGATGCACTACATGGACGCTAACAAAACGGCTGGAGAAGAAACTAGATGGCAATTACACAAGAATGCTGCGTGCAATCCTCAACAAGTCCTGGCAGCAACACCCCACAAGACACCAACTGTACGGCCACCTGCCCCCTATCACGAAAACTATTCAAGTTAGGCGAACCAGACATGCAGGACATTGCTGGAGATCGTATATATAAGCAACAATTATCTAGACAAGTTTTGTTAAATACCACGGACTGTCTCATTTTTATGATCTTCAAGTGAAAACATTCAAGTTTTCTCACTATTCTTCGTATTTCCGTATCGAGATGGTGGAGAAAAACCCTATATTAGCCCAAGCGCTTTCGACTATTTCACTGGTCATCTTCGGGGGTAGTGTTGAATTATTTGTTGTTAGGAAAATTGTGAGTTTTATATTTATTCGGAATAAACTATAGACGGGGTTGATACATTCTGTTAGGATGGGTTGTTTAGTTGTTGAATACGTTTAATATGTTTATACTTGTGGTGATTGCTATTTTATTCATAGTGTTTTTTAAACATTTTTTTTATTGCTATGAAGATTTGGAAACCGTTTATATTGTTATTCTTATACATGATTTTTGTATGGTTAATTAGAAATACGAAGAATAGTAAGAAGATGAGAACGTCTTTACTTATAGATTATAAAAATGAGGCAGTCCGTGGTATTTAACAGAACTTCTCTCTCTCTCTCTTTCTTTCTTTCTTTCTTTCTTTCTTTCTCTCTCTCTCTCTCTCTCTCTCTCTCTCTCTCTCTCTCTCTCTCTTTATATATATATATATATATATATATATATATATATATATATATGATTTATAAACGAGTAGTTTGTAAGAAACAATTTTTACACAAGCCAGACCTCATTTGTTTGCATACAGTTCCAAGTATTTCTGACACTAGTTGTTCTATTTGCGGACAATTAAATGGTTTTTAAGCATTACTTTTAAACATTAGTAATTCTATTTATCAAGGACTCTTATCTAATTTAATACAAATTATTTGTTTGCACACTGCTAATTGGTCTCAAGTATTGCTATTTAAATCTAATAATCCTATCCAACATTATTCATTCATTTAAAAATAGTTGAATGGTTTCCTGTATTGCTAATACTAATTCAATTTAACTACAATTATTTGCTTGCACACAGTTAAATTATTTCAAGCAAAGTAAATGATTGAATATTTCTGTTTGGTCATAGATGTTTTTTTTGTTTGGTTTGGTTTGGTTTTATGGCATATCAACCATTGTAGGTTATTTAATGCCAAATCCATATATATATATATATATATATATATATATATATATATATATATATAACAGTTCTATTTCAAACAATTCAGTTTAGCGTAATTACAGTTTAGTTATATTTGACCCATAGATATTACCCAGTCAGGTGCTGTCATCCCGGGCCAAAGTGGGCCTGAGAGCGATGGCAATGAAGGGGTACCCCGAATTCCTCAAAGCTCCAGCATTACTGGAGCTTCCCCATCAAGTTGTTTAGTGCCATATACAGGACACTCGTTGGGGAAGTCTTACCCTTCTGCAGAGATGCGGTCGGTGTATTCTACAGCCTAAGCCGACTGGGCCAGGTATAGATGGGACGAAACAGGTGTTACTACTTCGGGTCAGAATGGACATGGGATGGGAGTAATAGCAATGAAAGGGTACTCCATATTCTACAAAGTTCCGGTGGTTTAGAGTTTTTCACTTAGGACACTCACTTGGATGGGGGTTGTACCCCTCTGCAGAGATGCAGTCGGCGTATTCTATAGTTCATGTCAATTGTCCTTCTTTTCATGTGACATAATTTGGGTGACTTTTTAATATCTTTGGGAGATACTAGTTTCTGGGTCCTGTAAGCATATTTACCCAACCCCTCCGCTCGGGCAGGAGATGACACAAGGTCAATTTTTAAGCGAAGTTTAACAGGTTTGAATTCAGAGTTTTCCTTCTCCTAGACAAGTTGCCTAACCAAGGCTGAAGAACCTAGTCTGCTCTACTATTTACACATAGCTGGAGGGAGAATAATTGGATTCATACCTTTTCCCAAGGGTATTAGTGCTATGTGAAATGCAATCAGTCTCGTCCAGGATTTGAACTCGTGTCGCCGTGTCCATTTCCTACGACGATAACCATTACACCACTGGGTCCTGTAAGTGATCAAATGTTAGACATACCACTTTATTCAACAAACATACGCATTTGGAGCAGTTATGTCCCAGATCAACATTTACTTTCAACTGTAAAATTTTATGAATAAATGATTAATTCCTACTAATTGTTGTGGTTGGTAATTATGTAATTATTGAGATATTACTAGTCATAAGTCCCAGTCAAAAGTGTTCTCAATGATTATTGGTGAGTAGTAATTCAGTCCACCACACCCCTGCCTACATCGAAAGATTCCAGATATCCAGGGGCCTTGAACAGTGTCTGTCCACCCCCACAATTGGTTATGCCTACAATCTACTTTCATGAAAACAACAAACATTTCTCCTCTCTTACTTTGTTTATTTGTCGCTGCCTCCCCCCAGACACGACTTGACACATGGTCAAAAGCCCGAAGGCCGATTAAAGTGAGGATAAAGGGGAGGGAAGGTCGGGAACGAGCCGAGACTCGAACCCTGCTGGTCTATGCTGCTCATCGTCTCACTTGGTGCAATGTGAGCCTGATAAGGCAAGCAGTTTCACGAACCCAAATGTGGGTCCGGGCACGTATGCCGGGTTATGGCTTGAACTAGACAGCAAGGTCTAAGGCCATACATAGATTTCGAAAAAGTCTGCGGGACCTCCTCTCTTACTTTGACTCCCTTAGACATCTTATAGACTATAGGGTCATCGCTACATTATATCTGAGGTTACTTCTGTGGTTTCAGTAGCCAGTAGGTTTTTCAAAGGTGGAATTACTGTAACATACCCATGATACGGATATGTGAAATAGACATAATGTTCATAAAATGTTCATTAACATATATAGGAATCCGAAAACACGAAATTGGTTCAGGTACGAAACTTTTATTCACCTTTTTGAGTTTAAAGGTTTTTCGAGGAGAGAGAGACAATTTTTCTATGCTGATTGCTTTTACATCGTCAGCTCTCAAACCAACCAACGCACGGCGCCCGTAGCACACAAAGTCGTCTGGCCTTACCTAGGTCTGAATCTCAAATAACTGCTTTTCTCAAATCCCAAAATCCTCAGCCCACGCTTCCGGTGCGTGACGTCACTTACATCCCCTGGTCAATTTCTATCTGGGATTTTTATTTTGACATCTCTGAATGACACATCCTTTCCGCACGCGCGTGAACACCTGCGCTCATGTTGCACCTAACTTACCCATGCGCTAAACGAAAGGTTCTCAGCCTAACTAAACCGAAAGGCAAGATTTATAAAACGAAATCCCTCCGCATTATTAGCTTCACACCACCTGATTTTAAGTTCAGTCTTTTTTCCTTCTCCTAGACTGGTTTGCATGCCCACAACCAGTCTACTCAAATATTTACCGGTGGCTAAGTGTTGAAAAGAGATGGCTCAGTTAATTTGTTTAAAAAATCAAATCAACATTATGTATATAGGAAAATAGTTTACGATGTTGAAATCAAATTTTAATTATTTTAGAACAGATTTACGACATGTCAGTTCTTGTTGGGTTCTTCAACGCTGCAGTCAGCCTTTTTTCCCAAGCAATTATAGCTTCAAGGAATTATTCCTATTTAATACAAATAATTTATACGGAAATTTGCTGTGTACAACTCAATCTGACATATAAGTCAACCTCAAGATTTGTAGCTAAAAATTCTGGATTAGATTTACACCTGTGGCAGAGGAAAGTCTTTCTATCTTGTCGGGATGAAACTTGTTAAGAGAAAATATGTAAACTTAAGCCTATATTTAAGTAACCCCGTCTGTACTAGGGCAGCATTTTCAATGTTCAGTTAATTCTCATAATGGCGAGATCTCTATATGCAAATAGACAGAGAAATAAATGAACTGAAAGCCCAAACAAGCAAGTAGAAATTCGGGGGTATTTGCTCGTAGGTGGGTCACCTTGATTGACTAGTTTTTTTTTTCAGAGACAAGAAATATGCGTGAAACCATGCAAAAATAGTCTTTTCTTATTATTAGGATGGATCTAAAAAATATTTTCATATTTTAATTATTAACTTAGTTTCATTATGTAATAAGGTGTATCGAAAATATTTTTCGTTTCTTTTTTCAATAAATGGGTTTTTTTTAGAGTAGATAAAAATATTTTAATTTGGAATCCTAGAGTCTTTCTCATTATCTGTTAGAGTGTATAAAAGTATTTTTGTCTTGTTTCTTTCTTTTTTTTTTTTTTTTTTTTTTTTTTTTTGATCAAATCCGTGTATATTTTTCATTTTTTCTTGTTATGGTCGACATTTTTTAATACTTAATCTCGAACTGGAAATTTACTGTCAAGTTCGATTTTATAAACTACAAACCAAGTGGATTTTTAGAAACAAAGTGTCAAATCGGATGAAAAACTGCAATAGAGTAAAAAAAAAAAAGAATTAAGATTAAATTAGATGATTTCAAAAATAAGTGTGAGAAAAATAATTTAAGATGGCCTTTTGAGAACTATCGGATAGATTACTTAATAGAATTTGATCTGTTTGTGGATATTGTATTGATAATGTATATATTCTGTGTAAAGATTTTTTTTTTTCGAAAAGGTTGATGTGAGAAGATAGTAAAAAGAGGAGATACCTAAGGAGGCATAAGAAAAAAAGCAAAAAAAAAACAAAAAAAAAAAAACAAAGAAAAAAAGAAAGAAGAAAAGCTGCCTTTCCGGCCAACTACAAAGAAAACGAAACGAAAAGGGAAACAAGTACTTAGACCTTGCCAGAGGACAGAAAAGGCTGTGGAACATGAGAGTAACTGTGATACCCATTGTAATTGATGAACAGTTCTCAAAGGCTTGGAAAAGGGGCTAGAAGACTTGGAAAGCGGAGGACGAGCAGAGAACATCCAAACTACAGTATTTTTTAAAACCGGCCAGAATACTGAGAAGAGTCCTGGAAACCTGAGGAGACTTACTGTTACTCAGACTTCAGTGAAAGAGCATCAGCGTTAACTGATGAGAGAAAACGCAAAAAGTAGAATAACAATAATAATAATAATCTGTAAAATTGTATCATAAAATTTTTCGTTTTTTAATGAAGGAGTCTTCAGCTAGCAACATTAATACGAATGATTTATATACATTTTTGATAGTTTCAAGTTTTTGTATCTAATATGAATGATTTTAAAACCGATCTTTTTGATTGATTGATGGGGCCATAACAGATACAACCACCTCGGGTCAGAGTTGGTTTGAGAGTAATGATTACACTGTTACAAAAGTATTTTCGATTTTAATCTAACGGTTTTTTCTTATTATTACGTTGGGGTGTATCAAAAGTATTTTTGTTTTTCTGAATCACCTGTGTGTTTATTTATTTATTTATTTGTTTGCTGTGTCTCCTTCGGCATCTCCCCTTTGTACTATTTTCTCACCTCAACCTTAAAAAAGCAACTAAAAATCTTTCGTACAGGACATATAAACTATTAATACAATATCTACTAGACACAGAACAAATTCGGTTAAATAATTTATTCAATAGTTTCCAGAAATAGTCTCTTAATTTCTTAATTATTTCTTAAATTACCCAATTAAATCCCTTTTTTAAAAATTTTACACTATTACTGTTTTTGATCTGATTAGACAATTTATTCCCAAAACATATTACTCTATAAGAAAAAAATCTATTTGGTTAATTGACTTAGTTTTTGTAATCTGTCTTAGTAAATTTCTTGTTTAAGGAAAAATATGGAGAATATAACAAATTCTCCGGGTTGTTTTATTTATTTATTTACTTAAATCGTATGCAATGCTCTTCTGTAAGTTTTCAATAGTTTTGCTTTGTTTATTTAATTAATGGCATATCAACTGCTTATGGGTTATTTAATGCCGAAATTTGATTGATTGTAAACGTTTGATTATAATAGAGAAGAAGGAGGAGGAGGAGGTTTGGCTTATTTATTTAACGGCATAGCAACTGCTTATGGGTTATTTAATGCCGAATTTTGATTGATTGTAAACGTTTGATTATAATAAATAATAATAATAATAATAATAATTATAATAATAATAATAAGAAGAATAAGGTTTGGCTTCGGCAGGTCTTCTAAACTGCATCCTGTGTCCGCACAGAGGTGATGTTGATAAATTCTTGCTGGTCGGCCAACACTGGCATGTCCATGTGTAGGGGTCAGTTGAAGAACGTCACTTATGAGTTCGTCTTTACTCCTCCAGCAGTGTCTCGCATGTCTTGTTCGCCTGACTTGGATGGTTTTTAAGATGGGAGGTAAGTGGCCGTACAGCTGTTGTTTCGTGGGGTGTTGCTTACTATGACTTAATAGTAAATAATATCTAATAATATCCGTTAGGGTTAGAGGTGCATTAATTTATAAGCAATACTGTAAAGACACACACACACACACTCACACACACACACACATATATATATATGAAAAGAAAGTGTTTACCCAGTTCTGGATTTATTTTGAGGTTATAGTCAAAAGAATTTTTTTTTAAGGGAGCGTCGGGAACATTCCATTGATCGCCTACACTCGACCAGTATAAAGGCTGGGTGAACAAATACTTGTTTTACTAGTATAAATTTTTTTGTTTTTTTGTTTTTTAGTTGTGCACTCTCTGTGCCCCTTTCGCGTAACTGATTTTATGAAAGGTTGAACATGGATTCTTAAAATTTCTTCGATACATAACAAAATTTTTGAAACTTGTATGAAGTTTTTTTTTTTTTAATCAAAAATTCTTCGTGCCTTTATTATTTTACTCCTTGAGAGTTTTTCCATATCAGCGTTAGCTGATGGTTTTCCACTAGAGTTTAAGTGACAGCAAGTCTCCTCAAGTCTCCAGGGCTTTTCTCAGTATTCTGGCCGATCTCAACAATGCTGTAGTTTAGATGGTCTCCACCCGTCCTGTTTATTATTATTATTATTATTATTATTATTATTATTATTATTATTCATTAGAGTTTTTCACATCAGCGTAAGCTGATAGTCTTTCACTGGAGATTGAGTGACAGCAAGTCTCCTGAAGTCTCCAGGACTCTTCTCAGTATTCTGGCCGTTTTCAGTAATGCTGTTGTTTGGATGGTCTCCACTCGGCCGCCAACTTCCAAATCTTCCAGGCCCTTTAATAATCCTTTAGTTACCGTGCCAAAAGCACCAATCACAATTAGTATAATTGTCACCTTCATGTTCCATAGTTTTTTCAATTCTCTAGCAAGGTCGAGGTACTTATCTCTCTTTTCACATTCTTTCAGTTTTATTCTGTGGTCTGCTGGGACAGCAAAGTCGCCAATTTTGCTAATTCTCTGTTTTTTCCTCTGTTTAGGAAATGGACACGGCAACACGAGTTCAAATCTTGGACGAGGCTGATTGCATTTCACATAGCACTAATACCCTTGGGAAAGGTATGAATCGAATCATTCTCCCTCCAGCTAAGGGTAAATAGTCGGGTAGACTGATTTTTACGCCTTGGTTAGGCAACCAGTCAAGGAGAAGGAAAACTCTGAATTAAAACCTGTTAAACTCCGCTTAAAATTGACCTTGTGTCACACCCTACCCGTGCGGACAGGTTGGTAAATAAAATAAAGTTGGCGACCTTAGTTGAGGGTAACCCGAAGGCTCTTTTTTCAATAGCTACTACACCGAGGTATATGGGAGAGCGCAACTCCATTCCCTGGATTGCTCCTCTTTACCCTTGATCCTTACCTTATAATGCTGCGTGTTAAGCAAGGTGGAATCAAGTACGATTTTTGAGTCTTTGGTATGACTCCACCTGGGATTGAACCCCGGTCTCCCGGATCGTTGGCGAACACTCAACTCATTAGGCCAATGGCCCGGTCAAGCGACAAACTGGCGAGATTGTACATAAGAATGCATGAACATAGCTAAGAAATGGAATTTTAAAGAGAGAAACTGAATCTTTATTTATAGCATCGTAAAACAATGCTATAAGGATAGATTATTAAAAGCAAAAAACGATAAAACACAACAAAATCGCAAGTAGAGATTATGTGGAGAAAAAGATGAAATGATAAATCACGTAAGTGAATGTAGTAAACTAGCGCAAAAGGAGAGTACAAGACTAGACACGACTGGGTAGGAAAGGTGATCCACTGGGAATTGTGCAAAAGACTGAATTTTAACCGTTCAAAAATGATATATGCACAAACCAGAATCTGTTTAAGAAAATGAGACTCAGATTTTGAGATACAAACGGATCACCTAATTCTGGCCCGAAGACCAAACTTAGAGCTATTTAACAATAAGTATAACCCCTCCCAGCAAAAAAAAAAAAAAAAAAAAAATGAGAACTTGGCATGTAGTGGATTTTATCATTCTAGCAAACCAAAGAGAGAAAATCAAAGAAAGCATCACTCGACCTGGGATTGAACCCTGGTCTCCCGGATCATTGGCGAACTTTATGCTTTGTGTAGTGATGGTACACGGGCCACAGACTGGTTACTGTATCTACTGTTGCTTAAGTAGTCACTCACATAAGAATTGTACAGAGTCATCGCTGCTTAAATTCGGTAATCTAGTGAAAATTCTATTTGTTGCCTTTTCATCGTTTTTCTGTTTTCTGCTTTTGTAAATTTCGCAGGTTCCTGGACTACTACGTATATGATGTGTCCAGGAACTCGCTAAATTAACTTTAAATTTGCTTTTTGAGACAAAATTTTGATACTGTACAGTTTAGTCAACAAATGTTATTAGGCATTACTAATTACCTCGGTAGCAATATCGCATCTACTGAAAGAGATGTTAACATACGCAGAGTTAAATCATGGACTGCTATTGATTTACGACTATATGGGAATACGGTCCCTTTGATAAAAAACAAAAAGAAAAAAAAGAAAAACCAGGAATTCTTTCAAACAATAGCAGTGTCTAGATTACTGTATGTTTAAATAACTTGGAATATAACGTTTTACACACACACACACACACACACACACACACATATATATATATATATATATAAAGGATAAAAATAAGTGAAAAGTGGTAATATTTCGTTCTTTATTCACAGAAGAATAATGAACGAAATGTTACCTCTAAACCCGTTGTAAGTGTTTGATTTATCCACTTTTCCCCTTACGTTTATCATCTTGTCAGATTCACTAAAATCTACCATTTCTCCATATATATATACATATATATATATATATATATATAATTACGATTTAATCCTAAAGTAGTTTTAATCCATAAAAATCTTTACAGTAAGCTCTACCTCTTCCTTAAGACTAGGAATTGCCACACCAGTTAAGGTCCCATCTAAGGCTCAAATAAATCTGTTGTCAAACTATTTGTATTATATAGGTATACTTGATATAAAAAGGCCATGTGTAAAATCTCTTTAGAAAAAACAATACAAAAAAGATAAATATAAACGTACGCAATTCCTTAACCTATTGGCATAAAATAATCAAAGATGGGTTAAGATGCCGTTAAAATCAATCAATCAATCAATTAATTTACAGTGCTCAATACACGAAAACGTCAGCAGAGCTATATCACAATATATTTTAAGAATAAGAATAGGCAATAATAAAGCGGAATGAAAAGTTACGACTCCCAGTTTCACGCTGTCGATCCTCAGGCGAGATAGCATTCAACCTCCTCTCTCTCTCTCTCTCTCTCTCTCTCTCTCTTCTCATGAATTCAGCACCCCGGAAGCCGATAGCGTATATGTAAAAATATATACGTAAAAAGTTCCTTTGCTTAGGCTGAGAATGACGATTGGTTTGGGATAAGATATCCGGATGACGTAAAAGTCAGCTGGGTTTCGATCCCAACTTGAATCATCTCGCGTGTCCAGCCATACTGAAGAGTTCTGATACAACGAAACAATCTGTTTGTGGATAACTATATATATATATATTATGAAAATTGCCAGAGCAATCCTGTAAACTGTTTGATGAACCTTAGGTAGACTCGCACTTGCCCATGTAGGAATTATTTTCATAACATTAGCTCTATCTCATGTATTGAGCAATTTATTACGTTTTAGCTTAGGTAATTCTGTCGGTATTTTTTCTTTTGACTAGACATATGTGCTGCTTGATTATTTTCTAGTAGCACGTGTGTTTTTCGTCTTTTCTTTTTTTTTACAACATTCCCCACCCCTAGATATCAGTTTGTAGAACTTGCAAATTGTAAAATCTTTTTTTTCCCCACCAACAGAATTATAGATTAGATATGAAGTTTAGAATATATATATATATATATATATATATATATATATATATATATATATATATATAAGCATCATCTATGTTGCTCTTTGGGATCTTTATTAAATAAAAACAATGCGTTGCTAATTTCTAGGCTTAGATGTGTATAAATGAGATCACAGAACAGGGCCTGAGGGTCACTGTATCAAGAAAATGGGTTGGTGAAGCAGACCGTTAAATTGGTTCGTCCCTCATACGACAAATTTCATGAAAGGATGATTTAAGAAAGAAGTAAATTAAATGCATTTTTCTTTTAGAAATAGTTTTAATCTTTTGAAAAATAAATACTTGATTGGTTGTTTGTTTAGCTGGTTTGTGCGCTTTTTATACCAGATTATATATATATATATATATACTTAGGCAGCAAGTTGTTATCTAAACATGTTCGGTTGAAGACCAAGGATTGTTTTCTTTCTAAAATCTTCAAGTGAAGACGTTCGAGTCTTGTTATTTTTTTAATGTCTGGGTGAAGATAGTGAAGAAAGTGCCCCCATACTGGGTCAAGCAAAAAAAAAAAAAAAAACAGACAAAAAATAAACTTTCAAAGAAACGACTACACCAAAAAGCTTGAAAGGAGTCCCATGTTGTAGTGGTTAAAGTGCCCTTACTGCAACATTGTAATAAACGAATTCGAACTCCAATCGATACCACACGAACGTTGATATATCATTAATCAAAGAAAGGTGGAGGTGCCCGTGTAATGGTTATCGTCGTAGGAAATGGACACGGCAACACGAGTTCAAATCCTGGACGAGACTGATAGCATTTCACATAGCACTAATACCCTTGGGAAAGGTATGAATCCAATTATTCTCCATCCATATATGGGTAAATAGTGAGGCAGACTAGGTTCTTCAGCCTTGGCAACTAGTCAAGGAGAAGGAAAACTCTGATGTCAAACCTGTTAAACTCCGCTTAAAAATTGACCTTGTGTCATATCCTACCCGAACGGAGGAGTTGGTAAATATGATTAATCAAAGAAACCATTTGAATAGGTGCTCTGGTGTGGTATAGTGGCTGACGTACTGGAGTACGGCCTTGAAGTAAATGAGTTCGAACTCCAGTCGTGCTATTAGGTCCACTTTGGGAAAGGTGAGAACCCCTAAATACTTTCCAGCTGTGGGTTAAATATACCCCTATTGTTCTACAAGTATGGATTTGGCATAAAATAAATATGACATTAAAATAAGAAACCAAACCAAGCATAAAACGTATATATGGACTTGCAATGAACGCGATTCCCTAACCTCTAGGAATAAAATAACCCTTGATGGGTTGACATGCTGTTAATATCAATCAATCAACCAATCCCTAAGTGTGCCACATTTACACTTGGTTTAGTTGTTGAAAGGATATTTTGTTGTGGTGCAAGTGTTAGCAACCAAGATTCACAGATCAATTTCTTCTGAGTAATGAGTCCAATTCTTACTGATGACCTATACTGATGACCTTGAGCCATATCTAAGCTATACTTTGTTTTGGAATGGTTAGGAAGCTAATCTCAAAACTATCATTTTTATGCTTTTTCTTGTATGCGCGGGTATGAGCATGTGTGAACGCGTCTGCATGTGTCTAAGGGTGCCTATATGTGCATTTAGACACTCTCCTTGAGTAAATTTAGATAGATAGATAGACAGATAGATAGATAAGTCATGTGATTTGTTTTCGCTATTCTCTAATTTTCTGTCTTCTCTTCGATATGTGTATCTCCGCTGATGTTTATCATATGAGTGATTTTAACAAGTGCTCCAATGAATGAATGAATATATATATATATATATATATATATATCATCATCATATCGTGCTGGTAGCACGGATATCCCTGACCCTCTCTCGCCACTCCTCCCTATCGTTCATCGCCCTAGGTAGGTCTTCAGGACAACATCCCGTATCCTCACATAGCTGCTGAATGTACGTTCGTGCTGGTCGTACCTAATAGGTATGACGAAATCTACCAAGGTTTTAACTTTTCTGGATGATCAGGATGAAGCTGACCAAAGAGGGTGGGGCAAACTACATTTTATTGAATAAAAAATCCACATAACCAAATAAAATTTGCACAAATATACATCTTATTCATTAAATCCCTTCGGTAAAAAAAAAACAACAACTACCCACCAAGCAAATAATTCTTTCAATGTTTATTTGCTCTACCTTGTATTGAACAATTTCTTCGTTTACCAAGTCCTCTGTCAGAGTTTTTTTCTTTTGGCTAGACATTACGATATTCTTTGTTTTTTCCCCTAGAATACGTATCTTTTAGTCTTTTCCTTTTTATGGAATTTTTCCAAATATTAATTTGTGTATTTGTTTATCCACAATTTTGATCATTTGTTTTGTTTTCACTTTGCCAGAGTTAAAGAAAGGGATTAACCTAATATAAAAATGCATTATATATAGTCATTCACAGACAGATCTGTTTCGTTCTATCAGAACTCATCAGTGTGGCTAGACAGTATCTTCCCGTAGCTGGGATCGAAACCCGGTTGACTCAAACGACAAGACAAAACTTCTTACCATTCAGCCACGAGGAGACATTAGCTGCTAAGTAAATTTTAAACGGTTATGAATCACAATTACTGTTGTTTACATACATCCGTTCAAACGGTTGCCGAGACCTCAGTTCATCTACGAAGAGGCTTGCAATAGACGCTAATGACAACACGATTACTTCTTCGCCAGATAACTCAACCCTACGGGGTTAGGGGAGTATATATCTCTATAGTCATCCACAGACAGATCTGTTTCGTTCTATCAAAACTCATCAGTGTGGCTAGACAGTGTCTTCCCGTAGCTGGGATCGAAACCCGGTTATGTATATAAGGATGCTAGAAAACATGAAAAAATACTTTAATGAATTAAAAAATAAATAGACGTGGACTTTAACTAAGTTAAAACTTACCCCCCCCAAAAAAAACAAAAAACAAAAAACAAAAACACGGAATCCATGGGAAGTAGCGTGGAGGACGTAAAGGCAAGCGGATAAACCTTCTGACGGCTCGATGCAATGCCTAACATGACCCTAGGCATATGAACCTAACGGTTCATCGGACAGGATCGATTAGTTCGATCGAGGAACTACTGCTGCATGGCTTCTATAGATGAAATCATAAACAGCCACTGAAAGATAACCATGACACTATATAAGGTACTATGGGTCATTTGTTGTTTAATTTACGCAAAATTGAAAATAACATTAACACCTCACTTTATCAGATATAGGGTGTTTCAATATACATGGAAACCATGTGACTGCTAATAACTCTACTTATAATAGTGTAATGTCCTTTCATGCTTCAGATCTGAAAATTGTATACTATAACAACCATTGATCATCGATCACAATGCCTTGGACAAGAGAAGAAAAATATTTTGCGTCACTACCTTTTTGGAGATAAAATTATTCAAAGCTATCTCAAAATAGACGTAACCCATTAATATGGTAATGGTTTATTACTGAGACAAGAAACTCAAAAAAAGATTGCATGTCCTGGAAGCTGATGTATTAACCATTAAAAAAACATTGATTTGATGTCTCCAGCTCAAATGATACATTTTTTACGGGACGTGTTCAAATGACTGTCATTGCACTTGTCTCAGTAATAAATCGTTATTATTTTAATAGGTGGCATATATTTTGAGATAACCTGTATATCTATCAAATTTAGATGAAAATATATTGAAATGCTAAAGATAAAATTTATTTTTAAAAAGATGACATCGGAATCTTCTTCAAGCCTTTCAGACGGTCTTTTTGTCTAAATTGCCAAATGGTGTTATTATCCTTGCCTTCAGTTCATTTTTGGTGTTGCAAGGAGTATTGTTGGTCTCTCGCTTAACGGAACTGCACACATACTAATCAAGGAAATTGCAATCTGTGGAGTTAGGCGTCCAGATGTTAGGGGTGATGATGTAAGTAGTTGGCGACCGTAGTCGAGAGCGACCAGAAGGCTTCCTTTTCAGTAGCTACTACACCGAGGCGTAAAAGAGGTCGCTACTCCTTTCCCTGAATTGTTCCACTTTACCCTTGATACTTACTTTATATTGCTGAGTGTTAAGCAAGGGGGTATCAAGTACCATTTTTAAAATCTTTGGTATGACGCGACCTGGGATTGAACCCGTGTTTCCCGGACCATTGGCAAACACTCAATCCACTAGACCAAATGAGCCGGTAAGAGCAAATATTTTCTCTCAACACTGGGTTCTCCTGCTTGTGTGGCTTTGCGCCGAGTCCTGTTGCCAGGAGTAGCGTCTTCGAGCAGTCATCCTCTCGATCCAGGGACTTGAGTTGAGTCTGTGGTCATGTGTAGAAGTGAAGAGAGACATGACGTCACCATCTCCTGTGACCACCTCAAATACCTTGATGTGGACTGGATGTTTGATTTTCATCAATATCGGTACATTTTGTATATATATATATATATGTAACGTAATGGCCAAGGGATTTCGGTTCATGCCTTTGAGTTTAGTTAGGCTGAAAACCTTTCGGCTCAGCATATGGGTTAGTTAGGTGCAAACATTGATGCAGGTGTTAACGTGGGTGCGCGCGGGCGGACGAAGATGTCACAATAGTCCGAGACGAAACGGGTGACGGAGTGCGAATGACGTCACGCACCGGAAGCGCGCAGAGGTTTGTGGAGAATTGAAAGAAAGTTAGAGAGTTGAAATTTAGACACCGAACGAAGAGGATCGACTTTTGGAGCTCGCAGACGCGAGGCGAACTGGCACCCTATGGGGGCCACTCGAGATGGGGGCCAAATGAATAAGACAGCATAGAAGATTGTGTCTCTCCTCCTTATGTCGAAGCCTTTAACTCAAAGTTAATTAAAAGGTTTCGTACCCGAACAAGAAGTCGTTACGTGTTTTTCGTAATTTCGAGATTCCTATGTTCTATCGTTATGAACATTATATGTCTATTTCGCACATGGCGTTAATTGTGGCTATAGTACATATATATATATATATATATATATATATATATATATATAGAGAGAGAGAGAGAGAGAGAGTGCATTCAAAGGTTGTTTCTGCAAGTTCACCCGAAAATTTCAGTATTGGTGCTTCCGGCATGCCATTTCTAAATAACTGAAGGAGTAAATTTCGTCATGGTGCTACTTTCCTCATTGACAGTGTCAAATTGACTCTGGTTTGCTGCACAGTAGAACCAAGTGGGTAGAGTGTTCGCCTAATGGTCCGGGAAACCTGGGTTTAATCCCAAGTCGCGTCATAGCAAAGACTTTTAAAATGGTACTTGATACTTCCTTGCTTAACACTCAGCTATAAAAGGTACGTATCAAGGGTAAAGTGGAACAATTCAGGGAAAGGTGTAGCGTCCTTCCCTACCCCGCGGTGTAGAAGCTATTGAAAAGGGAGCCTTCTGGTCACCCTCGACTACGGTCGCCAACTCAGACACAACCTGAAACAAATAAAGCGTAAGTGAGAAAATAATTTAAAGTAGCGACAAATTACCCATCACACCCTGTGTGTGTGTATATATATATATATAGATATGATCGATTCCGCTGTCGACGTCGTCATATCAGGGCCCAACGGTTTGGTTAAAGATATGATCTTCATTACTACCGACATAGGTATTTGTTTACAGTGGTAAAGGTTTGTTTGAAATCAGCTAAAATTTTTAGTAAAGTTGACAAAAAAAAAAAAAAAAAATGAATGAAACATTATAAGAATACTGATTAAACAGTGGAACTGCAGGTTTTATTCAATATTGGCTTTGGCATTAAATTACCCAAGAAGATTCATGTTCCATTAAACAAAGTAGAAACAAGAATTATGAAAATAAAATAGAATTACAAATGAATAACTCAAATCACCTATCTATTGAAACTTGCTTTTTAAGATCATTATGCAAATTAGATTTATAATGACTGTAATAAATGCCATTTGTTGTTATCTGTAATGTACATTGCACGTTGATCAAGCTTATTAAGAGTTCAAATGTAGGCCCTATTGATGTTAACGTGGGTGCGGAAACGCACAAGAATTTGCATTTATTCACATATCCACACAGACACGTACACGTACAAACACAACCTGGAAGAGGCTGTTTGTATTTTACATAGCGGAAATACCCCTGTGAAAGGTATGCATCCAACAACCTTCCCTCCAGCTATGGATAAATAGTAGGGCAGACAGGACTCTTAAATCTTTGTATGGCAACAGGTCTTTGATCAATAAAACTCTTAATTCAACCCTGTTAAACCCTGCTTGAAAATTGACCTTGTGTCACATCTTGTTCGTTCGTAGGGGTCGGTAAACACGCACACACACTCATATATATATATATATATATATATATATATATATATATATATATACATATATATATATATATATTATCAAATCCTTGTCAGTCATCTTCAATGAAATCTGCTGTCTAAATAAGCAATACAAATATATATATATGTATATATTGAGAGAGAGAGAGAGAGAGAGAGAGAGAGAGAGAGAGAGAGAGAGAGAGAGATAGAGAGAGTGTGTGTGTGTGTGTGAGAGAGAGAGAGAGAGAGAGAGAGAGTGTGTGTGTGTGTGTGTGAGAGAGAGAGAGAGAGAGAGAGTGTGTGTGTGTGTGTGTGTGAGAGAGAGAGAGAGAGAGAGAGAGTGTGTGTGTGTGTGTGTGTGAGAGAGAGAGAGAGAGAGAGAGAGTGTGTGTGTGTGTGTGTGAGAGAGAGAGAGAGAGAGAGAGTGTGTGTGTGTGTGTGAGAGAGAGAGAGAGAGAGTGTGTGTGTGTGTGTAGAGAGAGAGAGAGAGAGAGAGAGTGTGTGTGTGTGTGTGAGAGAGAGAGAGAGAGAGTGTGTGTGTGTGTGTGTGAGAGAGAGAGAGAGAGAGAGAGTGTGTGTGTGTGTGTGTGTGAGAGAGAGAGAGAGAGAGAGAGAGAGAGTGTGTGTGTGTGTGTGTGTGTGTGTGTGAGAGAGAGAGAGAGAGAGAGAGAGAGATTAGGGGCTTTTCAAAGAAAGGAGTCTTCAGGTCGACAGCAGTAATGATATACTTGATAGATGTAGCTAAGTGCGCAATGACGTAAATAAAAGAAGTTGAAATGGTGTCAGTTTCATACATGATAAAATCCTTTGCCATAAATAAGTCACGGGAAAGACTTTGATCTTTCTCTCTTAGATCTTACGTAACTATCTTACTTTCTTTTTTTTTTTCTTCTTTCGTCCTTCTTTTCTTTCATCCCTCTCCTACTTGTCTGTAAACAGCTAACTATATTTATTTACGTGGTATGTTCAAAAAGTATGGAGACTGAAACTGTATTTACCAAGACAGAAATGAACAATGAACGAAACGTTGATTTTCTTTAAAATTTGAGGTATGGTGAAAAAGTATCGAGAGTGAAGCTGTATTTACCAAGACAGAAATGAACAATGAACGAAACGTTGATTTTCTTTAAAATTTGAGGTATGGTGAAAAAGTATCGAGAGTGAAGCTGTATTTACCAAGACAGAAATGAACAATGAACGAAACGTTGATTTTCTTTAAAATTTGAGGTATGGTGAAAAAGTATCGAGAGTGAAGCTGTATTTACCAAGACAGAAATGAACAATGAACGAAACGTTGATTTTCTTAAAAATTTGAGGTATGGTGAAAAAGTATCGAGAGTGAAGCTGTATTTACCAAGACAGAAATGAACAATGAATGAAACGTTGATTTTCTTTAAAATTTGAGGTATGGTGAAAAAGTTTCGAGAGTGAAGCTGTATTTACCAAGACAGAAATGAACAATGAATGAAACATTGATTTTCTTTAAAATTTGAGGTATGGTGAAAAAGTTTCAAGAGTGAAGCTGTATTTATCAAGACAGAAATGAACAATGAATAAAACGTTAATTTTCTTCAAAATATGAGGTATGCCCCGAAAGTATCCAGACTGAAGATATATTTAACTAGCCAGTAAATAAAGAATGAATGAAATGTTAATGCTCTTCAAAATATGAGATTTGTTTAAAACAACTTCTATTACTGAAGCTGTATCAATGAAGAAAGAAAAGAACAATAAATGAAATGTTGATTTTCTTCAAAATATTTCCTTTGCTATTCAATACATTTATTTCAGTGAGTTTTCCATTGGTTGAAGCACCTTTGAAATCCCACTATTGTTACGGCATGAAGCGACCATGTTTTAATGTCATCGACACATTAAATTTTTCCTTTGAAATGGATTTTCCGTTGGTTGCTTTTACGGCATGTCAATCTTGTCAGGTTATTTAAACCGAAGCCAATCCTTTTTTTTCAAATAATTATATGTTTTCAGGTAACGTATGATATTAAACATTTGCAAACAATTATAGCTTCATGTAACTATTCTTAATACCCTTATACATACTTATTAGTTTTCAAGAGAATATTCCTATTAAATCGTAACTCGTTTGCCTACAGTTTTACAGTTGCGGGTATTCCTATCTAATACTAATAATTTGCACACAATTATATGGTTTTAAGTAATTTAAGCAATTATATGATTTGGTTTACTTTTTTTTTTTTTTTTTAATAGCATATCAACCTTCGTGGGTTATTTGATACCAAAATCAACCTTGTTGAGGAACAGAAGTGATATTATTAACCACATATCTCCGGAAACAAAAGGGTTTTATATCTTTCTCTAGGTAATACAATGTTTTCTGTTTTAGATGATAACGAAATTATTGACGTACTCGTCATGGATGAATATCAGTTGTTTGGGAGCAAAGAGGCTTTGAATCTTAGAAATGATTTTTAAAAAATCTGCGTGTAATTACATTCTTTACTTGCAATGAGACATAAATAAATATTAATACTGGAGAGAGTAATGAGAGCAATATTGTTTTGCTTCATAATTAATGGTATCATTTGTGAAACCGTCAAAGCGAAACAAGTTATGTGAATAAATTTTCCTTCGAAGCAATCTGGTTTAATTTTTCTTGATCTGTTGGCTCAAAGATTGTCCTGTTTATGACTGTAAACAATCTGACGGTGAGACTCCAATAATGCTGGAGTATTGGGGAATTTAGAGTACCCCTTCATTGCCATCGTTCCAAGATCCACTCTGGTAGCTCTGATAGGGTCGTCTCTATAAGTCAAATAGAACTATTTGACATTTAAACTGAGTGAAAACAAATAACTTATGCTAAGTTGAGTTGCTTGAAATAGAACTGTTCGATTAACTGTGTGTAAACAAATGATTGATGTTAAATTGAATTATTGGTGATATATGGTTGGAACCATTTAACTTTGTTGACTCACGCTATATTGAATTGTTTGAAATAGAACTGTTTAATCATTTAACTGTGTGCTAACAAATGACTAATGTTTAAATGAATTGTTAGTGATACAGAGCAATATTTGGAACCATTTAACTGTATGCAAAAAAAAATGAGTTATTGTTATCAATAATAGGTGTTTACAAATCATATATATCTAATATATATGTATAAAGAGGATTTGGTATCAAATAACCTACAATGGTTGATATGCCATAAAACCAAACAAAACCAAACCAAACAAAACCAAACCAAACAAAACCAAACCAAAACTATGAATACATATACACATATAGATATATACTTGCATATACATGTAGACACGCGCATATATATATATATATATATATATATATATATTTATATATGTGTGTGTGTGTGTGTGTCTTCATGCATATGCACGTATATATGTATATGTGTATATGTATTTATATATATATATAAACACATATACATAAATACATACATACCAACATGTGTATATGCATATATATAGATACATATACGTACAGATATATATACATACACGCATATACTTACACACTTGTAAAATATATGTATACACTCACATATATATACACACACATGTATGCATATATGCACACACATGCACACACATATATGTATAAACAGATATATATTCATATACATGCACACTCCTGGGTTCAATCCCAGGTCGAGTCATACCAAAGACTTTAAAAATGGAACTTGATACCACCTTGCTTAACACTCAGCATTATAAGGTACGGTTCAAGGGTAAAGTGGAGCAATCCAGGGAATGGAGTAGCGCCCTCCCCTACACCTTGGTGTAGTAGCTATCGAAAAGGGAGCCTTCGGGTCACCCTCGACTATGGTCGCTAACTAACTATATATATGTATACATAAGGTATTCTTCAATCCAGTAAATCTGGAGTAAGGAACAATTCCGTCAGGATAATTAAACTATTCAAAATTCGAATATTTAAATATTCCTAGTAAAGAGCTCAATGAAAATAATTTCACAGAGCAGATATTATTTCAAGAAAAAAACAATATTCGGTCACATTAAGGAGACCGGAAGTAATCTTTAATGGGAGAAGGCTCCTTCCATTCCATCACGTGACCATCCCCATTATCTGGCTGTATTCAAATTATTTTTCATGTTGGATCTGAAGAAGTCCTGTTAAAATTATTGTGAAAGTTTTTGATTCATATCAATACTCTTAACAAGATGGAAATAAATCTATAATCCTAATATGACCCAATATTGTTTTTTTTCTTGAAATATATATATATATATATATACACACACACACACACACACACACACACATATATATACACACTCATGTATAGATGTGCATACACACACACACACACACACACACACATATATATATGTATATACATACCACACACTCGCATATAGATATATCTGCACATTCATACACATATATTTATATATACATATATACAGATTCACACAACCACACACACACACACACACACACACACACACACACATATATATATATATATATATGCCCAGATGAGTTTGACACCCACTACAACGTATCCTTGCTATGACACTTAACTGTATCTGGTTATGATACTCTATTTCACGAGCTCGGAGAAGTTTGGAATCTCCTCTTCATTGCCATTACTCCCAGTTCCTCTTGGAGCCGGAGTGGTAGTATTTGTTAGGGTTCTATCTATAGGTCACATAGATCCATTTGAAAATCATAAAATAACACGAGAAATGTTGACAAGCCGTTAAAATTCATCAAAAATCAATCAATCAAAAATCTACAATACCAATCAAATACACACAAGAACATTTAAAGAAACTCAACTTCTCGGTAAAATTGTGCCCCTTACATTATGCACCGGTTAGCTGGCAAGACTAAAAGACATTTGTGTGTTCGATTCTCCTGGGTACCCGATACCTCATTTCCTTCCTGTTTTGTGTACCTCTTGAAAATATTCATAAGGTCTGCATCCTTCTTCAACGACAATTTTTTTATTTTGCCCATAGTCCTATCGAATACGAATAATTGTAAAATATATCTACTTGACCCATAGATAGGACCCTAACAAGTACTACCAGTCCGGTTTAAAGAGAACCTGAGAGTAATGACAACAAAAGGGCACTCCATATTTCTTAGATCTCCAGAACCGGAACCTCAGCATCAATTTAGTGTCATACCCAATACACACTTTTTGGGGAAGTCTTACTCGTCTGTAAAGGAGACAGCATATTCTAAGCCCAGACAACAGGGCTGTAGATTTTTGAAGTAAACGAATGTATATGTCGATTTTATGAATGACATCGTCATGTGAATATGTTTATTTTGCAAGAGGAGAACGATAAACACTCCTTGGCAAAATGAAGGATCACCGCAAAGAATTTAATGGGCGTATACATTTTAAGCGTTGGGTATGTAAATTTCACTCTCTCTCTCTCCTCTCTTGCACACACACACACACACACACACACACGCAGTGTCAATTTTTAAACGGAGTAAAGCTGGTTTAAGTTTAGAGTTTTGGTTACTTTACCAAGGGTAAAGATCGCAGTCTGACCAACTATCTAATCATAGCTGGGGATGGGGAGAAAAAGGGAGATATTGATTAATGTTTTTTGTAAGGGTATTAGCTAGAAAAGAAACGCTAAAAGCCTAGTCCAGGATTTGAACTCGGGTCACCCATTTCTTTTCCCACGACGATAACCGTTACGCTAAGTGTGCCTATTAAATGATATAAAAGTTAAATTTATTTAAATTTTATAATGTAAAATCTAATCACCACCTTTTTCAACGACAGAAGCTCCCTTTCTTCCCAAAAATAATCTCGTAAGAATGGTAAATTTTTCCATATCCTTCATGGGCGATTCTTCCACATCCTTCATGGAAGATCTTTATACTCAGCGACATTTGGCACCAAAAGATTTTCATTTGTTTTGATCACTTGAAAATTTCATAAGCAGCAGTACATTCAGAAACAAAGAACCTGAAAACGATCTTTCAGACCCCTTTTTTCCAGGAAAACCCCTTTTTCACTTTCTGATTAATACCTTTGGGAACAGTATGAACACCCTTATCCTGCTCCACCACCTATGTATCAAATAGTACCACTACCGTTCTTTTACAAGGATAACACTGGTCTTTAATAAACCATGAAGGTTGATATGCCATAAAATAAAAAAACCATATTTCTTTAAACCATAAATGGAAAATTTGTCTTCGAGTAGGGTTGCAATCGTTGATTTGGTTTAATCCTATTTACCAACCCCTCCGCTCGGGCAGGATATGATACAAGGTCAATTTTTAAGCGGAGTTTAACAGGTTTGAATTCAGAGTTTTCCTTCTCCTAGACTAGTTGCCTCACCAAAAAACCCAGTCTGTCCTACTATTTACCCATAGCTGGAGGGAGAATAATTGGATTCACATCTTTCCCAAGGGTATTAGTTCTATGTGAAATGCAATCAGTCTTGTCCAGGATTTGAACTCGTGTCGCCGTGTCCATTTCCTACGACGATAACCATTACACCACGGGCACCTTGGTTTAATGGCATGTCAACCTTCATGGGTCATGCCATCCTTGTAGAAGAACACAAGTAGGACTATTAAACAAGGATGGCATTTTCGACCTGGGATTGAACCCCAGTTTCTCGGGCCACTGGTGAACTCTCTACCCACTGGGCCTATAAATGATAACTAGGGCAAAAATAAGGGTATTAATCCGAAAGTGAACGTAATAGCGTAACTGGAGTTCGAACTCGCTTATCACGATGTCAAATTCCAGCACGTTAGCCATCACGCCATGGGGACTCACCTGAATTAGTTTTGGTGCAAGGACTCAAATATATGGGACCTTTTACGAATAAACACTATACTACAGCCATAAATAGCCTCTCTTATGATATATAGCTGTACGGCCACTTACCTCCCATCTCACAAAGTAAAACGAACAAGATATGGAAGCAATACGGGAGAAGAAAAGACGGACTCATAAGCAACGTTTTCTTCTAGACTCCTATACATGGACGTGCCGACCAGCAAAAACCCTAAGTCAGTTCTGTGCTAGATGCAATCGAAATGACCTGCCAGAGGAATGGATGATAAGGGCGGATGGAGAGTGAGAGAGTCAGGGAACTCCGTACTGTCAAAGTGACTACATAATGATGATTTCTGAAATAAGGGAAAATCTAATTGTTCTCGCGTCTTATATACCGTAAACTAGCGTAATATTTCTTACAAAAACGAAACAAAAACGACTCCAGTGTTAACTTGTATTTATTTATTTTTTATCTTTTAAAAATAGGCCTGTAAATCAGCGATCTCTTTAGATTTGTCGTGAGAATCGGTGAGCAAGTCATGAGATCGTGAGAAAAGCCGGAATTAGCGTGAGAGGCAGTATAAATTCACTTGATATTTGACAAGACAGTGATTTAGTAGCGACTTTCACACGCACAAACACATATACACGCTCGCACACACGAAACCTGCATTCACACAGATATTGGCAGAGTGACTTATAGGCCTGCTCAATATTGATGTGTAGGTTTATTCATTCGCTGAGATTGACAAAGTATCAGCAGCAGTAGCAGACTTTCTCACTGGGTCACGTGTTGCATTTGGTATTTGGAACTGTGGCACAGTGACATATTCTGCACTGAAAAATCGTGGAAAACTCTTTCTTTCTTTCTTTCTTTCTTTCTTTCGTTTCCTTTCTTTCTTTCTTTCTTTCTTTCTTTCGTTTCCTTTCTTTCTTTCTTTCTTTCTTTCTTTCTTTCTTTCTTTCTTTCTTTCTTTTATGCTTCTTTCTTTGCCATTTCAAACTTTTCCTTTTCTTTCTTTCTTTCTTTCTTTCTTTCTTTCTTTCTTTCTTTCTTTCTTTGTCTTTTTTGCCCTTTGCTTTGTTTCTTTTTTCTTTCATTATTTCCTGTCTTCTTTCTCATTTCTCTTCTTTGCTTTTACAAGTCTTCTTTCTTTCTTTCTTTCTTTCCTTTTTTCTTTCTTTCTTTCTTTCTTTTCCAGATATTTTTTATCTAATTTTTTAATTCTTCTATTCTTTTATTAATGGATCTTCTTTTCTTTTTTCTTTTTCATTCTTCAGCATTTTGTCTTCTCAGTTTCTCGTTTTTCTTTCTTTCTTTCTTTCTTTCTTTCTTTCTTTCTTTTGATTCATTCGTTTCTTTCTTTTTTCCGTTCTTTCTTTCTTTCTTTCTTTTGTTTTTTCTTTTTTTCTTTCTTTTGATTCGTTCGTCTCTTTCTTTCTTTCGTTTCACTTTTAACCATTTGTTTTATTCTAGTTTCTTTAGATTATCATTAATATATATATATATATATATATATATATATATATATATATATATTCTACGCCCTCACACACTTTTCCAATCTTGTCTCCTATGTGACCCTGCACAAAAAACCGGGATAAAAATAAGAATGTGTAACCAGCTGGAGAGAGAGAGAGAGAGAGAGAGAGAGAGAGAGAGAGAGAGAGAGAGAGAGAGAGAGAGTAGACATCCCACCTAGAAATCGTAGAGATGATATTGACAAAAAGAAACAACAAAAAAAAAAAACAACAACAAACAAACAAAAAGAAAACAACAAAAAACAAAAACAGATAAACAGACGCGTCAAAATATTTTAGATATTACATAAACCTGTTAGTATGTTCAACATTCTTTCGCGCGTGCGTGCACACAGACACACAGACACACATACACTCACACACACATACACACACATGTACCCATACATATATACATAGAAACACACACACACATATGTATATATATGTATATATATACATACACGCATATCAACAGACACAGACGCATTCATAGTGACTTCCATGCACTGTGTTCACTTAAACACATAGAAACACTGAAATATCGAAACACATACACACCAGCGGACACAACCACAAACACAGAGAAAACAGATGCACAGACTAACGCAGACACACCTTACTCACTCTTACACAGTTGCAGACCCAGTGGTGCATAGACACACTCATACACTGAGATTCAGAGACACACGGGTTCGAAGATACGCAGAAGCATCCACGCAAACTATAAACATTCGATGCAATGGAAACAAATAAATACTCACAGATTCAGAATCATACCCTGTAACACACCCAGGGACACACATATATCCATGGACACACAAATATAACTAGGGGTCCACATAACACCCAGGGACGCACATACACCCAAGGACACAAACACACATCCATTGACACACATATCCATAGACACACACATACATCCATGGACACACACATACACCTAGGGACGCACACATGCACATAGGAACACACGAGCACCTAGGGACATACATACATCCATGGACACACATATACACTTAGGGACCTACTCAACACCTAGGGACGCACATACAGCCAGGGACACGCAGATACACCCATTGACACAGGGACACACACAGGTACACCTGGGGACACACGAGCACCCAGGGGCACACATACACACGTGTAGTGTAACAGTTAACGTCTTAAAATATGAACTTGGTGAATCATGGTGGAGGGGTTGAGTAATTTCACACACCCACACACAGGTGCACGCACACGCACATACATACATACATACATACAACGCCAATATTCATACAGACACATTTTGAAATATGAACATATAGAAAAAGACATTCTCTCTCTCTCTCTCTCTCTCTCTCTCTCTCTCTCTACCCCCATATATATATATATATATATATATATATATATATATCTGTCTCTCTGTTTTTCTCTGTCTCTCTTTTTGTCTGTCTGTCTATCACCCTCACTCTTTCACACATGCACGCACAGAAATACTCTCTCAGTCTCTATATCTCTCTTTCACACACTCACAAATATATAACAAATATATCTCTTTCTTTTCTCTCTCTGTCTCTCTCTGTCTCTCTCTCTCTTTTGTTTCTCTCTCTCTCTCTCTCTCTATTGTCTCTCAATCTCTCTCTTTCACGCACACACCCACAGAAATACTCTCTCAGTCTCTATATCTCTCTTTCACACACTCACAAATATATAACAAATATATCTCTTTCTTTTCTCTCTCTCTCTCTCTCTCTCTCTCTCTTTTGTTTCTCTCTCTCTCTCTCTATTGTCTCTCAATCTCTCTCTTTCACGCACACACCCACAGAAATACTCTCTCAGTCTCTATATCTCTCTTTCACACACTCACAAATATATAACAAATATATCTCTTTCTTTCTTTCTTTCTTTCTTTCTTTCTTTCTTTCTCTCTCTCTCTCTCTTTCTCTCTCTTTTGTTTCTCTCTCTCTCTCTCTATTGTCTCTCAATCTCTCTCTTTCACGCACACACCCACAGAAATACTCTCTCGGTCTCTCTTTCAGACACACTCAGACATATTCTTTCTGTCTCTCTTTCTCTTTCTCTTTCACTCACACAGTTTTTCTCTCACTCGTTCTCTTTTTTCTCTCTTTCTCTCTCTCTCTTACTCACACGCACATGCATACACATATATCCCAGTCATTCTCTCTTTATCTCTTGAACAAATAAACACACAAATTCTTTCCGTCTCTCTCTCTCTCTCTCTCTCTCTCTCTCTCTCTCTCTCTCTCTCTCTCTTTCACCTGCACACATTTTTTAGAGTCTTTCACACACACACATTCTCTCTCTCTCTCTCTCTCTTTCACACACACACACACACACGCGCGCGCGCGCACGCGCGTACACATACACATATATTTACATAACGTAAAGATTTACCAATTGATATATAAACAGGAACCAGCCTCACACAAATTTAGAGACGCACACCTTCAGTTACCCAAACACATACGCGCGTACACAAGAACGCATACATGACACACTCATCGGTGTATAGCCTCATTTCAGTTTGTCTTATCTACAAACGACAGTAATTGATGCAAAAAATGTTACCGTTCCTTATTGTTTTCTGTACATTTAATTGAACAAATTATTATTGAAGTGAAAATACGAATAACCTTACGGATAACGGTATAGAAAATGGACTCGGTGAGCCGAGTTCAGTTTCTGGCTGGCTGAGTAATATTCTACTTGTAATGATATGAATATATAGCAGTCCATAAATATACACCTTTGTGTAATTTTACTTTTGCTTACCGAGTTTCAGAACTATTGACTTTGGTAATTAATAATACCTAATAATATCCGTTTTCAATCCTAGGTCGAGTAATACCAAAGACTCAAAAAATGGTACTTGATGCCGCCGTGTTTAACACTCAGCATTATAAGGTAAGGATCAAGGGTAAAGTGGAGCAATCCATGGAATTGAGTAGCCCCCTTCCCTACACCTTGGTGTAGTAGCTATTGAAAAGGGAGCCTTCGGGTTGGCCTCGACTATGGTCGCCAACTTTACTTTACTTTATTCCGCTTGAAATTATAAAATTCTCTCATCTTTGGTTTAGTTTGTTATGTTTGTGTTTAATGTCATATCAACCCTTTTGGATCATTAAATTTTTAAATCCTGTTTATATATATATATATATATATATATATATACTTAGGTAGCAATTCATTATTTAAGCATGTTCTGTTGAAGACTTTGGAGTATTTTCTTTTTAGGACCTTCAAGTGAAGACGTTCGAGTCTTCTTATTTTCCTTATGTCGGGGTCGAGGTGGTGAAGAAAGTACCCCTGAGGATGACCAGAGAAATGGTCGAAACTGCTTCGGCAAGTATATGGCAATTTCTTTACAACCTAGAACTAGGCAAAAAGAAAACAATAAGAAGACTCCAACGTTTTCACTTAAAGATCCTAAAAAGAAACACACTGTGGTCTTCAACGATATATATATATATATATATATATAGTATTAAATCTGGAGTTTTAAGTCGAAAAGTAATTAGAATTTAAAAAAAAAATTGAAAACATTAATTTACTATAATTCCAACCGGCAATAAAATAAAAAAACCGGAATTGGGCTAAATGAGGAGAAAACTCTCCACCCATCTTCTATCCCCTCCTACTCTTCTTTCCCGTGTCTATTCTGAATTATTTTATCCATAAGATCTGAAGAAGACCTGTTAATTTTTTTTCGTGTTTTTGATTTATATCAAAAACACATAACAGGATGAAAATAAATTTATAATCCTAATGTGACCGGTTTTGTTTTCTTTCTTAAAGAAATATATATGTATATATATATATATACTTAGATAGAGGAATTATATATTATAAATTGAATTAACATGACTAGAAAATCCGGCAAGCACTCTATGATTTGTTAATTTCACATCACTTGAGTACGATGTGAACCGATATGTCAGTGGTAGAGTTTCGTCTCTGTGATGGCTGGTTCGATTCCAGGGGCGGAGATCACGGTATGCACTGCTGATGAGACATAACAACTGTCCAGTGTTCCTTATGTCGCACAGAGTGCTGGCCGGATTTTCTGGTCATGTTATTTCAATTTATATATATGCGTATATGATTATACTTTGTAAGCAAATAGTTTGTAACATTTTTTAACGAGCTATAACTCATTTGTTTGCACATATTTAAAAGGGTTTCACGCATTGTTAATACTAATAATTCTAAATAGTTTCAAGTATTGCTATCTAATACTAATAATTCTATCAAATATTAATTATTTATTTGGGTACATTTAAATGGCTTTATGTATTGCTATCTAACACCTATAATTGTCGCATGCACCCACCGATACACCCTCTCAGTCTCTATCTCTCTCTTTTACACACATTCAAACCAATATTCTTTCTTTCTCAAGCTCTCTCTCTCTCTCTCTCTCTCTCTCTCTCTCTCTCTCCCTCCCTCTCTCTCTCTCTCTCTTCTATTTAATATCAATCATTTATTTGCACACAGTTATATGGTTTCAAGTATTGCTATCTAACACTAATAATTCTATTTAATATCAATCACTTGTTTGCACACAAATGGTTTCAAGTCCAGAAAATTACAGGCAATGGTCCTGTTGTCATAACTTGGATCGGTAGAGATCATGAGTTGTACAGCGGCGCATCTCCGATCTCGCTCGTTGAACATTGTGTCACTTTCAGACATGATAGAAGGCTCTTATCGCTCTTGGGATTTGTACACAACTGGCCAACTAGTGGATGGTCAGCAACAAAAAAAAAAAGAAAAAAAGAAAAAAAAAAGAAAACCAGTTTTCATTAAACGAAATTTGAATCATGTCGTCTTTTCTAGGGCGACAATTTTATCGTTCCACCCAGTATTAAATAGTTCTATTTGATTCATAGATGGGACCCCTGCGGCTATTACCACTCCGGGATAGTGAATCGAGTAGCTTTGGTTCAGAAGAAAATTAACTTTTTCTTAGAAAACATATGTTTGCCCATATTTATTTATCTATTTACCGAGTGTACAAGACATTTAAAAACTATCGAGATTGAAGCTGTATTTAGCAATAGAGAAATGAACCATAAATGAAACGTTGATTTACTTCAGCATATGAGATACGTTAAAAAAATGTAATGAACTTGCAGCCACTTTAACCAAGACAATGAAAAAAAAACGTTAATTTTTTTTCAAAATACAAGATGTGTTTAAAAAGTATCTGTTGTGGCCCCGGAAAGGGTCACTAATGAAAACGCAAACACAGATATTAGATAACAGATTATATTTCACAAGAAAGATAGAGTTACATAGAAAAGGTAAGAAGTCTCGTACTGTTCGGATAACACCGATATTGATCTGCCTCCTCTGGCAGCCAAATCTCTCAGTACTAATAACGCTGAGAAGAGTCCATTATGGTGAGATGGGTAAGTATCGAAAGTGTAGCTGTATTTACCATGACAGAAAGGAACAATACATGAGATGTTAATCTTCTTTAAAAAAATTCTCTTTAGCCTTCAGTTATTCCAGGGGGCTTTTTATTGGTCAGAGTACTTTTGAATGTGCTCGTTTGATATAGAGCGAAGCTATGCTGTTCTATTACTTTTAATGTCGTTTGTGTACTTAGATCCTAGGGATGAATTTTCGTTTAAGGAGACAAGCAAAATTTGCGCAGAGTTGAAGTTCTGGTGAAATACACTAGCTCGATCCGGTAAAATGTAAGAAAAGAATACCTTAGATGAACACTTCTTAAAATAAATACTCGGAAAGTGTCTATTGTAAGATACTTTGGACCTTTCTTCAAATGGGCAAGGGATGACGTAGAAGAAAAGCAAAGAAAGACTGATTACAGCATCCAGTAACAGTAACATTATCACAAATTAGGGACAAATAAGGGGAAAAAAAGAAACAACACAAAAATCTATTTAAAAAATTTGAAAGAAAAACATCCGTTTGGATAGTTCATGCGACAAAATGGTGAGATTGAATACGAGATGACCTGAACATGGCTAAGAAGGGGACACCTAAAACGAGATACTAAATCTCTTTTAATCGCAGTACAAAATAATGCTACTAGACCATTTAGCTGTGTTCACATAGAAGAATTAGTATTGGATAGAATTGCTTGAAGCCACTTAACTGTGTGCAAACAAATGAGAATTTGAAATTAAATGAACCACCAAGGGTTGACGTGCCATAAAATACAACCAACCAACCAACCAACCAACCAAGTGCTGTGGTTTGTGTAGTCTTGAATCTATCACAGATTTCCAATTCCTTCAGTCGTTTTTATTTCCGTTCCAAGTGCACTGACTACGATCGGTATCACAGATGTTACACAGCTCTTTCAACAAACCAACCAATCTGTCTTTGTTAGTTGCTCAATTCTAGTAGCCTTGTGTAATAATTAAAACAGCCTTATCAAATGAAAAAAAAATGGATTTTATTTCTTTCCTCGAGGGAAAACGATTAAGATATTCGATAGGAGTATCGGCAAATTAAAAAAAAAATCAAGTTGATCGATTCTGATTTCTGTGAAGCGATTTTCAAGTGCTTGAAATTAAATTCAAGTAAATGCTCATTTGTTTTCTTCGATTTAAATCGAGATAAAAAAACAAAAAAAAAAACGGCTTACAGATCTATTAAAATTGAATTCCGATCTAGAATCTTAAATCTCATTCTTTAGAAGGAGGTTTAAGATTCTAGCATGAAGCTTCGTACAGTTATTTAAAAAGCCTAGTATGGCACAGGGTCACGAATACGGGATAACAAATGAAGGTAGTAACCAACTGATACAAACTTCAACTTCATTTTCCAGAGTTTTTTCAGCTCTCGAGCAAGGTCTTGATATTTATAAGGTTTTTCATTTTTCTTTTATAAACACTCTTTTATTAAGTGCAACAGCGAATTCAACTTGCTAGCAAGTTTTTTTCTTCTCGATAACTATAACAAGGTCTGTTCTTTTGGTCAGGATTTTGAAACCCGGTTTTATTTCAAAACCCCTGATGATTTTGTTTTATTCCCTGGAACAATTTCTGAGCCATGCAATAAATACAATTTATCTGTATGTGTGTAATTCAACCCTTTGCACAGTTACCAAATGATCACATTTTCCTCCCAGTTATGTATGCTCTTTTATCACTTCTGGGCTAGTTTTCTGTATTAGCTTAGCGTATTATTATTATTTTGCTTTTTACGAGTTTATCACAAGTTTTAATGGTTGTTTTTTTTTTTATTGAAGATCGACTGACAGCAAGTATCCACTGGTTTCCAGAAATATTTTAAGAATTCTAGTTGATCATAACAGTCCACAGGTCTTGACTAGTTTCCTGATTTTCCGTTCCTTCAGTATTATTTCCAGGACCATTCTGATTACACCTACGACGAAATGTATCACCGCCACTCTCATGTTTCTCTACTTGTACAGTTCTCTAGTAAGATCCTCGAATTTGTTTTTCTTTCCGATTTCTTTTCTTCTCTGTTAATGGTCCGATGGAATAGCGAAATCCACTAACCGACAATTTTGTTCTTGTTAATTGACATTAGGTCTAGTCTTCTGGTCGGAATTGGTTGATCGGTTTGCACACCAGAAAAGTCCCAGAAAATTTTGAGTCCCTTTTTCTTGGTTTGTATATCTATCTATAATCATGTTTGGAGACTAAACGGAGTGATCTCTCTTGTCACAGTGTTTGAGGAACTCTTCGACGTTACGAGTTCTTTTTGGTTACGTGACAAGGTGAACCAGGAAATCTGCCTCTTTCACGAACGGAACTTTGAGTTGAACAGACGTGGTGATTCATTCCTCCAGGTGAGCACATGGGGCTGCAATCCTTTATTTTCCAGACATGAGAAGAGTAAGCGGTTTCTACCTTTTTGCCGAATGGATTTTTCTATTTGTTCCTTGAACGCCCGCCACTCTTGTATAGCCAAGGGAGGGAACTCAGTTCCTACTCGTATTGGGTACAATTAAAAGTTTTATTATAGTAATTGAATTTCTTTCCTACCGAATATTCTCTTTAGGTTACTCGCTTTGGAATAGCCTAAAGAGTTATAAGAAACCGGGTGTTATCCCCGAAATAACCCCACGTTAAATCTTATTGTCAGCATAGTAAAATTTCAATCTCTTGCACAGCTCCCAGAAGATCACCTTTCATACCCAGTCATGTCTAGTCTTGTATTTCTTTTGCATCAGTTTACTTCATTCGTTTATTATGTGGCCAACTGTTTCATCTCTGTCACTACATGACTCACACTTACAGTTCGATTTCAAACAACTCAATTTTGTAAGAGTCATTTGTTGCCACTCAGTGTAAATGTGAAACTGTTCTATTTGAACCATAGATAGGACCCTATCTCCGGGCGTGAGTGGACCTGGGAGCGATGGCAATAAAGGGGTGGGTAATCCGTATTCCCTAAAGCACCAGCATTACTGGAGCCTCAACATCAGATTAATTAATGTCATATCCAGGACCTCCGTTGGGGAAATCTTACCCCTCTGCAGAGATCCACCAATTTTACAGCCCCAGCCGACTGGGCTGAGCTAATAAGGGTTGTCAGCCTAAAAAATAAAAGAAAAAGTTAATCATTTTCTACCGATCTCGAGTACAAATGCTATAAGGACCTGATTAAGTTAATCAGGAGATTAGTAGGTGAGGGGATTAATATGAGGCCTGGGTGATGTTATATTTTACCACTGATACTACACAAGATGAGAAAAATGAACTGCCAAAGTATTTCAAATGATTGCCCTTTCTGGTTTTGTTGATTTTGCCTACTTTTAAAGGCTTTTTAACGTTTATAGCCTCGACGACCATTTATTCCATCTGTGTAATGGCGCACAGTCAAAAGAACTAGGGCACGCTTCAACTCTAAGCCAACCGTGGCTTGCGTAATTTGAGCAGAAGACGGCATGTGCAGGCGACATTTGGTGAAAAGAAGCATCAGTCCCTTTATGCGTATCTGTAATATAGGAGATGCAAAAAAGGAGGTCACACTCCACTCCCGGGGTGTTTTGAGGGTGGGTAGGCGCTTGCAGATAGACAGGGTTTACAAGCTTCCTAAATAAGGTAATTCTCGTAATCTGGGGACTAAGCAACCTCCTCACCCGCAAAAAAAAAAAAAAAAAGAATCAAAACAAATGAAAGCAAAAACCAAAACAAAACAGAGGTAGGAGAAAGAAAATTTGTCAGGAACCCCTGAAAACTCGGCACCTATAACTAGAATTCTAAGGGACTGGACTCTTAAGTTTTGGCGAGGAAACCAATCTTGGAGAAGAAAAACTCTGAATCCGAAACCCTGGCTTCTACACATTACTCTCACTATCATATAGACTTGCATAACGCCCGAAGATTGTCGTTGGTTATCTTGGTTTCATTACTATTATCGTTATATATATATATATATATATATAAGTAAAACGAAAGGAGACCTAGAAAAACAAAATTAGGCAGAAAGATGAAAGAAAGAAGAAAATAATATAGAGAAATAAAGAAAACTGAGCAATATATATATATATATATATATATATATATATATATATATATATATATATTTTATTATACTATACTATATTATACTATACTGTACTATTTACATAAAGATTTTGTGGTACGTGCAGAATTTAGATAGTGCTTTTAAAAGCGTATGCATTTTAAAATAAATAATATATTCTAAAATCAATCAAAATATTTTGAAATTCTAAAAAAAGAGGACGCTTCGTTTCGGTCACGTCTCTTCAGAAAAAAAAGCAGTGACAGATAAATATATATATATGTATGATGAATGAGACTTGGGCTAGTGACCAACACACACACACACACACACACACACACACACACACACACACACACATATATATATATATATATATATATATAATTTTTATTCAAAGAATATAAATTCAATGTGTGCAGCTTATTTTTCATCACTTCTAATAGACTATATTTTTCCTTTTCAAACAATTTTTAAAACTTTTTTCTCAAAAACTTTCTCCTGTAAATGACCTAATGTCAAAACTCGTGAGAACCACCCAAAATTAAACACAAAAGAAATATTCCTTTTTTTCTTATGGCTTTTTTCCTCTTTATATATTTACACATTGTAAGTTGACTATTGTAGTCGAGGGCGACCCGAAGGTTGCCTTTTCAATAGCTTATACATCGAGTTGTAGGGGAGAGTGCTACTCCTTTGCCCGGATTGCTCCACTTTACCCTTGATCCGTACCTTATAATGCTGATTGTTAAACAAGGAGGCATCAAGTATCATTTTTTGAGTCTTTTATATGACACGACCTGGGATTGAACCCCGGCCTCCCAGGCCATTAGAGAACACTCTACCAATTAGGCCCAATTGTTCTGATCCCAGCATTAAAAATTAATGAAATAAAATAAAACATGCCTCGTATTAAAATTGGTAAATACGCATCAATTAAAACATATGACAGTATATTTAATAAAATAGGTATGACATCTCTTCGGTGTTTTTTTTTTAATGTAAATTAAAATTTAAAAAATGTCGTTCCTAAACATTTTTTTTGTGTTCTCAAAAAATCCCAAATTAACCAACAATTTAATGTGATATTTGAATGTTAAACTCAATGTATATATATATATATATATATATATATATGGAGGAAATTGAAAACAAAATGATTCAAAAGTGATAAATCTATTACGAAGGAAAGTCGACGTTAAATCGTTTCGGTTTTAATGAACCTTCATCAGGACTCTATTCATAATTGATGTTAACACTTGTTTCACTTTTTTAAAGTCCTAATGGAAGTTCGTTAAAACCGAATCGTTTTAACGTTGATTTTCCTTCGTAATAGATTCATGACTCTTGGATTACTTTGTTTTTCAATTTTTTCCATAATGTCGGATTCCTTTCCACGATTTACTTCTTCACACACACACACACACACACACACACACACACACACACATATATATATATATATATATATATATATATATATATATATATATATATATATATATTTACTAATCTAATATCTACCAGTATTCACGGTACCAGAAAAAAACCAAAAAACCCCTGGCCAGGAACAAGAGATAAAAATATCTCGAATCACGGTCCAGAGGAAAAAGAAAAAAGTTTTTTGGGGTAAAAAAGAAAGAAAAGACCAACCTCGTCCGACTCCTTGAAAAAAATCAAGGGGTACTTAGTCAGTGGCCAAAAGAAAACCAAAAAACCCTCCGCGAATACTGCAATTCTACAATTACTAAAGTGCTCAACATTAAACAATGGAGCCAATTATAGAATTAACTTAAATCGCTAGTCGAAAATCTTCTACTAAAGTTTCACCTTAACGGATCATCAGGAAGTTTACCCTCGACCTCGATCAGGGTAAACTTCCTGATGATCCGTTTAGGTGAAACTTTAGTAGAAGATTTTCGACTAGCGATTCAAGTTAATTCTATATATATATATATAAACTTATCCTTGTCGAGGGTGACCCGAAGGCTTCTTTTTCAATAGCTACTACACCGAGGTGTAGTGGAGGGCTCTACTCTATTCCTTTAGCCTTGATCCTGACCTAATAGTGTTGAGTGTTAAGGAAGGCGGCAGCAAGTACCATTTTTAAAATCTTTGGTATGACTTGAACTGGGATTGAAACCCAGTCTCCCGTACCATTGGTGAACACTCTACTAATTATGCCAATATATATATGCGCTGGTGCCGTAACGGTAATCATTGCTGTAGGAAATGGATGTGGTTCAAATCCTGAACGAAGTTTTTCTGCATTTCACTACGTTTTGATATTCCTTTGAAAGACCCAGCACCATCCCTCCTCTCCCTAGCTCAGGGTAATTAGTAGACTGTGCAGCCAGCCTAGGTGAAGAACAACTCAGAATTCCAATAATTATAAACTCCTGTTCGTGAAGGAGGGGTTAGGTATGTATTTACCAAACTTCTCCGTCACGAGCAAAGTGAGTAGCAAGGTCAATTTTCTAAGCGGAGTTTAACATTTTCGAATTCGGAGTTTCCATTCCACTATACTGGTTGCTATACCAAGGTTAAAATGCCAGTCTGCTCGACTATTTATACATATCTAAAGGCAGAATTATTGGATTCATAACTTTTCCAAGGGTATTACGCTATATGAAGTGCAAACTGCCTCATACAGGATTTGAACGCGAATTGACAAGTCCATTTCTGATGACGATAACCTATACACAATGAACGCATTCTCTATCTATCTATCTATCTATCTATGTTTGAAGCTGCAGTCCAGGACTTTAACTATTACACCACATTAACCTATATTTGTGAAACGCAAACGGCCTCATCCCAGATTTCAAATTAGGTAACCGGGGTTGCTTAAATATATAAGATAGATAGATAGATAGATTTATGTGTGAGGGTGTGTGTACATGTTAAAAATAACTTGGCCTACAAATGTTAATAACATTTATAAATCATGCTGAAAAGAAAAAGAGTTGAAAACAATATAATATATTTAAATCTAAAACCGTTAGATTGAAGCATTAAAAAATGTTTTTGTAATATTTCGAGGAAACCTGTCCTCTTCGTCCGACGTGAAAAACGAAATGCGCTTATTCATTTTTTAATCCTTCTTTTCCAACGAACTTTTATGGAAGTGTATTATTTTTTTGTCAACGATTTCTTATAGCGTTATTTGTATATATTGGGTATGTTATTTTAGACAAATTTACATAGGATGTATATCTGGGCCCCCCCACTTCAAAATGTATACCTATATGTAAAAACTAGTTCAGACAATTCTAAAAAGAATGATAGTAACAATTAACCTCGTTTTGAATTCAATCTAATTGTAACATTATAATTGTAACATTCAATCTAATTGTAACATTATAATTGTAACATTCAATCTAATTGTAACATTTAAAAAAAAATAGCCGTGGACAGAGCCTACAATACTCGAAAACATAATTATTTTATGATTTCTACATTTATTTATGATTTGCATTTATTTAAATCTGATTTTACTTTCTTTTGTTTGTAAAAAAAATTGAATTTAAACAAATGGAAAATTCATATATTCTTCTATGTCTGTTTTTATCAACAAACACACACACACACACACACACACACACACACACACATATATATATATATATATATATATATATATATATATATATATATAGGTTAAAGATGATATCGTCTCTAAAAAGAAACAATCTTAAATATCTAAAAGAAAATGTTGATAAAATATAATACAATACTTACATATAATGCGATTGGAATAGAAGCATGTAAAATAACAAAAAAATCTTATATATATATATATATATATATATATATACCATAACATTTAAGTCTGTGAATAGACATAAAAAGAAATATACTTATAGAGTGCTCAATGCACGGCTAATTAATATATACAAATATAAAAAAAACACATGCTGAGCAAAATATATAATTAAAAACAAGAAAATTAATAGATATACTCCATTATATACTTATTTCACCAGACTATTAACTGGCTCCTCAGATGGATTGGAACAAAAATTTGTTTTCTTTTTTTCGTTTCCACATGAGCAAAAGCAAATTTCTGTTCAAATCCATCTGAAGATCCATTGATATATATATATATATATATATATATATATTGGCAGCACTTCTTCGTTAATACAAATTTCATTAAACATAATAGATATTTTTTGTCTACATATTTTCTTCTGGATCCGTTTGAATTCCCGTATTGCTTTTATCGTATTCGGCGGGAATTGATTTATGTATTGTCCATAGTTGTATGTATCCCTAGTACTTTCTTCCCGACTATATTCTCGAAGCACTACATATTAGAAACATGCCGCCGATACTTAATAGAATTAATTTTCAAACCAGTGCTACTGACACACACTTAAACCCATTTAAAAGCAAACGCTATAATCCTCAACGGTAAAGACGCTCTTACATAGTAGTAATATGCAAAAACAAAAGTTACATCACTTTTGTAATAGATCCTCCCCTGATGATTGCCCAAAGTCGGGCAGAAAGTACTAGGGATACATACAACTAGGGACAATACATAAATCAATTCCCGCCGAATACGATAAAATCATTATGTTTAATGAAATTTGTATATATATATATATATTATTCATGTGAAAGAAAACTATACCTTTTCATGTGAATACGTTTAAGAAAAGAACTCAATTATCCATGAGCAACTAAAACGGTTTCTCTTAAAGAGAAAAGTGACATTTTTTTAAAAATCTTGAGCAATTTTGAAACTACCAAATTATTCTTAAGTTTTCCTTTTATTTCTAATTATACTTAGTTTATCACAACGCGTTAAATCAAGGAGCCTAATTTTATGACATTAAACTTAAGGATTAGGTTAATCCGCGACAGTGAGGCATGAACTATTTTCCTAGATACATCGGTGCTCATTTCACAATTCTGGCTATGTTGTGCTGTCTTAGTGAAGTAAGATGCTGTGAATGCCGCAGTCTCAATTTCGTAGGCATTTCATACCAAAGAGGGATATCCTGGTTTCTACAAAAGTATTTTACGGTCTGAATGAAAAAAAGAGCTGTTGAAATAAATCTGATGGAGTATATCTATTAATTTTCAAATGGTCCGGGAGGCCTGGGTTCAATCCCAGGTCGCGTCGTTCCAAAGACTATAAAAATGGTACTTGATACCTCCTTGCATAACACTCAGCAATATAAGGTAGGTATCAAGGGTAGTGGAGCAATCCAGGGAAAGGAGTAGCGCCCTCCCCTACACCTCAGTGTAGTAGCTATCAAAAAGGGAGCCTTCGGGTCGCCCTCGACTACAGTCGACTACTACAGACTATGTATATATATATATATATATATGTGAGTGTGTGTGTGTGTGTGTGTGTGTGTGTGTGTGTGTGTGTGTGTGTGTGTGTTTGTGTGTATGTGTGTGTTTGTTAAAATGGCGTGAACATAGAATTAACGGAGCGGAGAATCCCCGTGTCGTAATAGCTAATGTGCTAGACTGCAGTCTCGAGGTAAGTGAGTTCGAACTCTAGTCGAGCCATTACGTTCATTTTCGGACTCGTACACTTTGGAAAGGCATGAACTTCTTCATTTCCATTCAGCTGTGGATTAAATAGTAGCACTACTGTTCTTATATAAGGATGGCTTTAGCATTAAATAAGACATGATGGTTGATAGGCCATTTAACAAAGAAACCGAATTCGATAGTCAATGGTACTTTGCAACTGTCAGTTTCTCGCCTATGTGTTCATCAGACCAAGTGGTCTGGTAGACACATGGTAGAGAACTGACAGTTACCAAGCCCCGTTGACTTCACGTCAACGTTTTCCTAACTTAGATATATATGCTCTATAAAGTATTGATCACTCTTTATTTGTATATACACCAAACTATATTAATATTCATTATATATATATATATATATATACCCAGTCCGTCCACACGAGCAAGTTGCCACACAAAGTCAACTATTTATCCGATTTTAACACGTTTGAATCCATAGTTTTCCCTATGTATATGTCTCTCTCTGTCTCTCTGTCAGTATACATCATATAGGTAGTCTAACAAAGAACTAAAAACTTCTTTGTTATAAACTTCTTTGAACTGAGCACAATAATATACTTAGTTGTTGATTTCGAGCACTCTCACTACAGGTATACAATCTTTAAACGCATTCACACACACACACACACACACACACACACACACACACACACACACACACACACACACACACACACATATTATATAGATATGATTTTCTACATACAACGTGTGATAGCACGTGCCCATCATCAACCAACCAGGGCTGATTCCACAGTTTCCGTGGCTAAGGGGGTACTCTCATCCCTGGCACCACCGGCATATTTGGCCATCGGGCAGGGTATTCTTTTATCTTATCTACAGAGTCCTTGCTGTATAGTATAATCCTTGCTATATACTTACTTTTGGTGCCCCCCCCATATATATATATATATATATATATATATAATGCTTTAAAAGTAGAAATACAGCAACGATTTTACCAGTAATATTATAGTGGTGCTAGAATTCATTTAATTCATGAAAATAATTTGTACTATTTTTAATATTTTCGTACGCAAGCTACATTTCGTTGATTCCATGATTCAGGGAAGCTTGCCAAGAAATTGATGCTGATAAAGACCTCTGTGCCAGTGTGTGCCTGCTGTCCACACTCTATTAATGTAGAGGGAGAAGGTCGGGAGCGAGCGGTTTAAACATTTGAGGAATTAATATCTTTATTAATGAAATGTTTGTATAATCAATAAAACACTTTATGTGCGCACAATTTGTTTTTTTTTATTATATCTACGCATGCAGCCCCAACATATACAGGGGATGCACAATACACAAATTGCATCTCTGAAGAGAGGAAGACTCTCCCAATGAGTGTCCTGGGTATGACGCTAAACAATCTGATTTCGAAGCTTCAGTAATACTGCAGCTTTAACGAATGCAGAGTAACCCTTCATTGCTATCTCTCCCATAACCACCCTGGCTCGGAGTGGTAGTACCTGATAGGGTCCTACCTATGGGTAAAATAGAACTAAACTGTGCACGTATACTAAACTGAATTGTTTCAAATAAGAAGAGTTTATATGTATAAAAATGGATTTAGCATCAAACAATCTATAATGGTTGATATAAATAAAACCAACCAACCAACCAGCCAACCTGCATATGAGTTGAAGAAAAGTTGATGACCTTTGTCGAAGGTGACCCGAAGTCTCCCTTTTCAATAGCTACTAAACTGAGGTGTAAGGGAGGGTGATACTCCATTCCGTGGATTGCTCCACTACCCTTGATCCTTACCTTATGATGCTGAGTGTTAAGCAAGGCGTTATCAAGTACCATTTTTTGAGTCTTTGGCATGACTCGACCTTTGGATTGAACCCCAGGTCTCCGGTACCATAGGCGAACACTCTACTCATTAGACCAAAGACCTGGTAAGACCTGCTTATACTTTTATATAAATAATAATTATAATAATAATAAGTCTGAAGGAATGTGAAAAGAGAGATAAGTACCTCGACCTTGCTAGAGAATTGAAAAAGCTGTGGAACATGAAAGTGACGATTGTGCCAATTGTGATTGGTGCTTTTGGCACAATAACTAAAGGATTATTAAAAAGCCTGGAGGACTTGGAAGTTGGCGGACGGGTAGAGACTATTCAAATGACAGCATTGCTGAGAACGGCCAGAATCCTGATACGGGTCCTGGAGACTTGAGGAGACTTGCTGTCACTCAAACTCTTGAGAAAAACCATCAGCTAACACTGATGTGAAGACTTCGATGGGGCCTTCCAGAGGTTATTGGAACGGTATGACAAGTACATGGCAGCTGGAGGAGATTACTTCGAAAGGGACTAGAGTTTCGTGTGTGTACTATCAGTAAAAGTGCCCATACGAAAAAAGTCTGGAAACGTATCGTATGCACCTCCTAACACATACACACACACACACACACACACACACACACACACACACACACACACACACACACATATATATATATATAACATATATAAGCACATATATATATATATCTATATAACATACATGATATATATATATATATATATATATATATCATCATGTCGTGCCGGATCTCTATGAACTTCTTGTGCCACTCTTTCCTATTGTCCATCGCTTCTGGTAGGTCTTCAAGGCTGCATCCTGTATCGGCACGGAGCTGTTGTATATAGGTTCTAACTGGTAGTCCTGCGTTTGCTCGTATATTTGAAAGGGTCTACAGGTGTATGTTGCTCATGAGTTCGTCCCTACTTCTCCTGCAGTGTCCCGTATGTCTGGTTCGTCTAACTTGGATAGTTTTCGTGATGGGTGGTAAGTGGCCGTTTAAGCTGCTGCTTTGTGAGGTGCTGCCCCCAGGACTTGTTCAATATTGCTAGCAGCATTCTTGCATAATATATATATATATATATATATATATATATACATATATTTAGTCATCCACAGAAAGACTGTTTCGTTCTATCAGAACTCTTCAGTGTGGCTAAACACGCAGGACGCTCGAAGCCGGGATCGAAACCCGTTAGACTGTGTTACAGACCACTCGGCCACCAAGCGGACCACGTTGGCAAAGGGAATTTTAAGAAGTTTTTTATTTTTAGAAACAGCAGCAGCAGCCTTTGTTTACATTATATATATATATATATATATATATATGTATATGACAAATGTCAGCTTGCTGAGTATCGTCAAGGGTGAACCGAAGGCTCCCTTTTCAATAGCTACTACACCGAGTTGTAGGAGAGGGCGCTAATCTTCTCTTGGCTGCTCCACTTATCCCTGTTCTGTACCTTATAATGCTTAGTGTTAAGCAATGAGGTATCAAGTACCATTCTTGAGTATTTGGTATGATTCACACTCGCTGGGTTATTGGTGAACACTCTACCATCTATTCCAATGTAAGTAAGTAAAGTAGGCGACCATAGTCGAGGGTGACCTGAAGGCTCCCTTTTCGATAGCTTACTACACCAAGTTGTAGGGGAGGGCGCTACTCCTTTCCCTGGATTGCTCCACTTTACCCTTGATCCGTACCTTATAATGCTGAGTGTTAAGCAAGGAGGCATCAAGTACCATTTTTTGAGTCTTTGGTATGACTCGACCTGGGATTGAACCCAGGTCTCCCGGGCGATTGGCGAACACTCTAACCGCTAGGCCAAAACACACATGAAAAACACACACTTACACACACACACACACACACACACACACACACGCTCTTTCTCTCTCTCTCTCTCTCACACACACACACACACACATATATATGTATATATGAGTATATTGTTACAGCCCATGAAAAGTTTTGTTTCGATAGAATGATTGTCTCTTGCCACGCATCATAAATACCTTTTTTCTCTCTTTTTTAGGGTCTGGCACAAATCTCTATCAAGAGAAGATTAGCGCCCTCTATCACTTATGACAAAGTTCTACTTATCTCGATCTCATACAAGCCAAAGCAACACACACAAGCACGCACAGACCTATGGACAGATGCAATCACTGGTTGACTAGTGCTCACATACGTAGACATATACATGCACTAGTAGATAGATAGATACATACATACATACGTACATATACAACATTGCAATTACGAGAGCAATATTGAACA
>OY757935.1:30625501-30648001 GCA_963585895.1 Sepioteuthis lessoniana
ATGAAAATTGATATGCCATTGAACAAAGAAACCAAACCAAAACTATTGAATAATAATAATAATAATAATAAAAGCAATTTTAAACACCATTACTTTTCAACAATTCGATTGTACCACGTGAAGAAAATATTATTAACCTTGCCAACTCTTCTGGCTTACGGTAAATTTTCTTTTTTAAAAAAATCATTTTTCTTCCTCCCTCCAGGCTTTTTCGATGGACAATATCCCATGTTTGCTTCCTCCAATGTAAACTTAGTTGTCACTGATATAATTCTCTGAAGAGAAGTGACCAGAACAAAGATTTAAATTTTTAAAGATTTTAGAATATTTAAATCGTTTTCAAAATATTTTATCATGCTCATGCTTTTAAAAACAATATTTAAAAAATAATTATTCGTTTGAATAGTTACATGGTTTTACGTATTCCTCCCGATACTGGTTATTTTCAGACAGTTTTATTTGACCCATTTATAAGACTCTAACAAGGGTCAGAGTGGACCTGGGAATGATTGCAACGAAAAGGTGGCCACATTCCCTAGAACTCCAGAATTGGAGCCTCCAGACGATTGATTGTTATTTCGAATCCTTCATTCCTTCTTGAATTAAAGATCTTCTCAGTGGGGGCTCAGAATCTGCTGACTGTATTACCTGCGAAAGGATAAGACCAACTCCAACCCTGAAAATGTCGGCTATCCTTGGTATGAAACTAAACGGCATCTGATGGTGAAGCTATAGTTCTAGCACTTCGGGAAATATGGAGTACCCCTTCATTGTCATGTCAACTATGATCCCGTGTAGTTCTATGGTTCAAATACATCTGTTTAGTAATTATTTGTATTGGATAGGAATATTTTAGACCATAGGCAAAAAAAAAAAAAAAAGAAAAAAATTATTATTATAAACAAATAAAAAAGAGCAGATTAAAATGCTTCCTTGTTATGGGTTAAATAGTACCACCTCTGTTCTTCTACAAGGTTGGCTTTGGCATTAAATAACCCACGAAGTATGACATGCCATTAAAACAAAGCTTTAAAATGATTATAATCAAACGTTGAAATTATTTATAGTTATGATTATAATGAAACAATTGCTAAAATCATAGAATTTTGAGTTAATGAATAATCATTTCATAGGAATAATTACTTTAAACAATATAGTTGTAGGCAAATTATTTGAATTTGATAAGAATACTTGAAATTATAAAAATATGTGTAAACAATTGATTATTATTAAATTGGAAACGTTATTTTAAGCCATATACTTTTGTCCCAGTTATTTATAGTAGATAGGAATACTTGATATCATATAAACGTGAGTAAACAAATACAGGGTTGAACGATAAAATTGTCATCCTAAAGAAAACAACACTACAGCTTTATTTTAAAACTTTTATTGAAAAAATCAATTCAGGTAACTTGATTATGTAGTAGAGCTGACATCTATTCAATGTAGTCGCCTTCAGCCTCAATCACCGCCTCGATACAGATCCGGAACTGGGGGCATGCCTTTTCCACAAGCGCCAGCGGGAGTTCGGCGAATACTCGGCGGATGGCGGCGATCAGGCTGGCTTTGGTGTTGTGGGAGGTCATGTTGGTGATGTTCTCCACGTTTGACCAAACGAAGTAGTCCAGGTCGGGGAAGGAGGAGAGAAGGGTACAAAGTCGTAGCACTCGTTCTGAAGCCAAGCCTGGGTCTCTTTGGACTTGTGGGTGGCGCCGAGTCCTGCTGCCAGCCACCTGATTGCACCAGGGGATCACCATATTCTTCAGTACATCCAGGTACACTTTGGTGTTGACTTTCAAGCCGACTTTGAAGATGTGAGGTGGCATGATGTGGCCCTCACTTGAAACCACACCAAAGACCATAACCGTAGCCAGAAACTTTGTTTTCATCACCTTGGGCACGTCCCTGTTTTTTGTGGCAATCCAGATTTACATTTTGAGGATGCTGGCAAAGGTCCTGTTGTCATAACTTGGATCGGTAGAGAGCATGATTTGTACAGTGGCGCATCTCCGATCTCGCTCGTTGAACATTGTGTCACTTTCAGACATGATAGAAGGCGTCTATCGCTCTTGGGATTTGTAAAAAACGGGCCAACTAGTAGATGGTCTGCAACAAAAAAAAAGAAAACCGGTTTTCATTAAACGGAAATGGAATCATATCTTTTCTTGGGCGACAATTTTATCGTTCCCCCCAGTAAATATACAATGGAACATTGAAAATGTACAGGGTGTCTCAAAATAGATGCAACCCATTAATATGATAATAATTTAATACTGAGACAAGTGCAATGGCGGTCATTTGGAACAAGTTCTGTAAAAAATGCATCCTTTGAGCAAGTGACATCAAATCAATCTTTTTTAAAAATTGTTATTATATCAGCTTCCAAGACATGCAGTCTTTTTTGAGGTTCTTGTCTCAGTAATAAATCATTATCTTATTAATGCATTGCATCTATTTTGTGATAGTTTTGAAGGATTTTGTCTCCAAATAAGTAGTGACACAAAATATTCTTCCTTTTTTGTCCTAGGCATTGTGATTATAGTATATTATTTTTAAATCTGAAACAAAAAAGAACACAACATTATTATTAGTAGCAGACTTATTAGCAGTCTGATGGGTTGCAAGTATATTGCTACACCTTGTACGTATATTTACGTACACCATAATATATCGTTTGCAACCCATAAAGAATTGATATGCCGTCAAACCATAAAAGCACACCATCGTTATCATCATCATCATCATCATCCTTATTATCAAAGCGTGCGGACGGTATGGATTCCCTTGAATCTCTCTTACCATCCGTCCCTTTCGGATATTGCTCTCGGTAAGTCCTCTTGATAGTTCCCAGTGTCCGCGTAGTAATAATGAATATTAATTTTTGCTGGGCGGCATAGCGTGTCCACGTACAGGAGTCCATAGGAGAGCATCATTTATAAATTCTCCCTTATTTCATCAACAAGTGTTCGTGGTGTAATAGTTATCGTCGTATGAAACAGACACGGTGACCCGAGTTCAAGTCCTGGATGAGGCTGTTCGCATTTCACTCAGGGTTAATAACTTTGGTATGAATCCAGTTATTCTTTCTCCAAAAATCGTCGGGCAGATTGGACTTTTCAACCTTGGTATGGCAACTGGTCTTGCAGAAGGAATACTCTGAATTCAAACTTGGTAGGATGGATTTTATGGTATATCAATCTTTGTAGGTTACTGAATGCAAAATCTCCTTATATATATTGAATATATATGATTTGTAAACGCATTTTATTTGGAAAATTTTAAAATGAGTCTGAGCTCATTTTTTGCTCACATTTGATTAAGAATAAATCATTTGTTTGCACACAGTTAAATGGTTTCAAGTATTGCTATGTAACAGTAACAATTTAACATCAGTCATTTGTTTGCACACAGTTAAATGGTTTCAAGTATTGCTATGTAACAGTAACAATTTAACATCAGTCATTTGTTTGCACACAGTTAAATGGTTTCAAGTATTGCTATGTAACAGTAACGATTTAACATCAGTCATTTGTTTGCACACAGTTAAATGGTTTCAAGTATTGCTATGTAACAGTAACGATTTAACATCAGTCATTTGTTTGCACACAGTTAAATGGTTTCAAGTATTGCTATGTAACAGTAACGATTTAACATCAGTCATTTGCTTGCACACTGTTAAATAGATATAAATAATACGTAAGAGATTAATTTGTAGGTAATTTAATTTTTAAATGAAATAGAACTCATTTGTTTGCACGCAAGTATTGCTGTTGTTTCTATACAATTAGATAGTTTCCGTTATTGCTAAATAACAGTTATGATTCTATTCAATATTAATAATTTATTTGCAGACAGTGAAGTGGTTACAAGTATTGCTATTTAATAGTAATTATTCTATTCAAAATTACTCAGTCGTTTGCACCCAGTTAAATGTTTCCAAGTATTTCTGGTATCACTAACAATTCAATTAAACATCAGTCATTTAGTTACACACAATTAAATGATAATACAGTTCTATTTCTAACAATTCAATTTAGCATAAATCAATAAAGTTAAATCATCCCAAGTATTGCTCTGTATAAATAACAATTCAATTAAACATCAGTCATTTGGTCACACATAGTTAAATATAATACAGTTCTATTTCTAACAATTCAATTTAGCATAAATCAATAAAGTTAAATCGTTCCAAGTATTGCTCTGTATTACAAACAATTCAATTAAACATCAGTTATTTGGTCACACACAGTTATATGATAATACGGTTCTATTTCTACCAATTCAATTTAGCTTAAGTAATTTGTTTGCACCCATTTTAAATGTCAAACTGTTCTATTTGACCCAGAGATAGGAGCCTATCAGGTGCTAATACTCCGAGCCAGAGTGGGCCTGGGAGCGATGGCAATGAAGGAGTACTCCACATTCCCCAAAGCTCCATCATTGTTTAGAGTCATATGCAGAACATACATTAGGGGAGTCTTACCCCTCGACAGAGATGCAGTTGGTGTATTCTACAGACCTCCCCCCACCCCAAAGCCGACTGGGCTGAATTCGAACTTGTTAAAATTCCGCTTTAATGTTTTTGAGGGTGCTGCTCTTAGGTATTATTTAAAACAGCATCCTTGTATAGTTTCTATATAGTTTTTTCCCTAAGCGTTTAGTTAGAGTCCAAAAGGTGCGACCATACAATAGTACCGACACACTTCCAGTTTGAAAGGGTATTCTTTATTTTATATGAGAGAAAACTAAACTAAATTTTAATAAAAGCATCATGGACAACCGTTAGAAATTGGAACCCACCGTGTTCACGGGTCGTCTAGTGGAGGGATAAATCGTTGAAAACTAAAAAGTCAAGGTTGATCTTCAATAGTTTTTATTCGAACGTCATTCCCTGAAATGTTAGTGCACATGACCGGATATTGAATGAGGTGAAATCTATTGTTTTCTTTTGTGTTTCATTTTCCGTTTTCTGTATACATGTGTGTACGTGTGTGTGTGTGTGGATACGTGTGTGTGTGTGTGTTTATGCGTGTGTAATTTGGCTGTAGAGCATTTCGAAATAGTCAAGTATCAATGACATTTCCAGAGAAGCGACGAGTTCTGCCATTTTATATGCCATCGGCCTCTTTATCTCAAAGAATTGATAAAAACAAAACAAAACAAAAAAAAAAAAAAAAGAAACAAAAAAAAACAAAAAAAAAAACAAAACACACACACACACACACACACACACAAACAAAAATATTGTTTTTTGGTTTAAATCGTCGGTTAAGAAAAACTAAAAAATTAAATGTTATTTAATGGATTCTCCGATCAACTTATTGGAGATGGAGAACATTGGCGTTGGAGTGATTGACAGAGTGTCAGAATTCAAATCTCCAACAGTGGTATCACTGCTGTCCTTCAACAAGGATGGCTTTAGAATTCAGTAACCCAAGAAGGTTGATATGTCAATAAACAGAAAAACCAAACTATTGATGAATTGGTTAGGTTTCCGTATTTAGTGGCATATCAGTCTTCCTGGGTTATTCAATTCAAGACTTGTCTTAGTAGAAGAACAGCTGTATTGCTATTTAACCTTGGGAAAAAAAGGTGTTCCTACCTTTCTTTAGTGTATTTAACCGAAAATGAAATTCGAAATCGCTAACTACGATCTAGTTGTCCTGAACATTACCCACTTGGCCACGGGGACTTTTCCTGAATAAATAAGAAAGTGCATCTTACAAAAAATATAATAAAACATAAAAAATGTACTTATGATAACAAATACAAGTTTACTCATGAATTCAAATTTTAACATTAAATAATCCACGAGAAGTTGATATGCCCTTAAATATATAACCAAATTTTTCCATAAGTTCAAGATGGGGATTTTTTTAGATAAGATTTTATTCTGAAAGTACAGAGTTCAAATTGAGGCTAGAAGTCCTTAAGAGACCTTCCGTTCGAACGGACTTAAATCCCTAGTCAGTGGCCAGATTATTTAATAAACAAGACAGTAAGGTTGCTGGTTGGTTGGTTGGTTGGTTGGTTTTATGGCATATCATCCTTTGTAGATAATTTATTGCCAAATCATGTTCATATTAAAGAAAGGAAGTAAAGTACGCGAGGGCAACCCACCGGCTCTCTTTTTAATGGCGACTACACTGAGGTGTTGGGAAGGGCGCAACTCCTTTCCCTTGATTGTTCCACCTTTCGCCTTATATGTACCTTATAAGGCTGAGTGTTAAGCAAGGAGACATCAGGTACCATGATCTGTAAATGAATAGTTTGTAGGTAACATTTAAAAACGGAGCTAGAGCTCATTGATTGCACACAGTTAAATGGTTTCAAGTATTTTTATCTAACACTAATAATTCTATTTACAGTCCAGCGGGCTGGGACTGTAGAATACACCGACTAAATCTCTGCAGGACACAACGAGTGTTCCGCATATGACATTGAACAATCTGATGGTGAAGCTCAAGTAATGCTGGAACTTTGGGTAATGCAGAGTACCCCTTCAGTGTCATCGCTCCGAGATCCACTCTGGTCTGGAGTTGTAGCACCTGATAGGATCCTATCCATGGGTCAAATAGAACCGTTTGATCATTCAATCCTGCATAAACAAATGATTGATATTTAATTGAATTGTTTGTGATACATTGCAATACTTGGAACTATAATGTAGACTTATATTTACAAATTATATCCATCTAATACAAATGTATAAACTGGATTTCATATTAGATAACTTACAATGGTTGATATGCCACAAAGTCAAACCAAACCAAACCAAAGTAAATTAATTCTATTTAATAATTTGTTTGCACACTGTTGAATGGTTTCAAGTGTTGGTCATAAACACGAATAGTCCAATTTAATATTAATCATTAGTTTGCACTCATTCAAATTGCTTCAAGTATTGCTATCTAGTTCTATTTATACACACTTAAATAGTTTCAAGTATTGCTATCTAGTTCTATTTGTGCACACTTAAATAGTTTCAAGTATTGCTATCTAGTTCTATTTGTGCACACTTAAATAGTTTCAAGTATTGCTATCTAGTTCTATTTGTACACACTTAAATAGTTTCAAGTATTGCTATCTAGTTCTATTTGTACACACTTAAATAGTTTCAAGTATTGCTATCTAGTTCTATTTGTGCACACTTAAATAGTTTCAAGTATTGCTATCTAGTTCTATTTGTACACACTTAAATACTTTCAAGTATTGCTATCTAGTTCTATTTGTACACACTTAAATACTTTCAAGTATTGCTATCTAGTTCTATTTGTACACATATAAATAGTTTCTAGTATTGCTATATAGTTATATTTGTACACACTTAAATAGTTTCAAGTATTGCTATCTAGTTCTATTTGTACACACTTAAATAGTTTCAAGTATTGCTATCTAGTTCTATTTGTACACACTTAAATACTTTCAAGTATTGCTATCTAGTTCTATTTGTACACACTTAAATAGTTTCAAGTATTGCTATCTAGTTCTATTTGTACACATATAAATAGTTTCTAGTATTGCTATATAGTTATATTTGTACACACTTAAATACTTTTAAGTATTGCTATCTAGTTCTATTTGTGCACACTTAAATAGTTTCAAGTATTGCTATCTAGTTCTATTTGTGCACACTTAAATAGTTTCAAGTATTGCTATCTAGTTCTATTTGTACACACTTAGATACTTTTAAGTATTGCTATCTAGTTCTATTTGTGCACACTTAAATACTTTCAAGTATTGCTATCTAGTTCTATTTGTGCACACTTAAATAGTTTCAAGTATTGCTATCTAGTTCTATTTGTGCACACTTAAATACTTTCAAGTATTGCTATCTAGTTCTATTCGTACACACTTAAATACTTTCAAGTATTGCTATCTAGTTCTATTTGTGCACACTTAAATACTTTCAAGTATTGCTATCTAGTTCTATTCGTACACACTTAAATACTTTCAAGTATTGCTATCTAGTTCTATTTGTGCACACTTAAATAGTTTCAAGTATTGCTATCTAGTTCTATTTGTACACACTTAAATACTTTCAAGTATTGCTATCTAGTTCTATTTGTACACACTTAAATACTTTCAAGTATTGCTATCTAGTTCTATTTGTACACACTTAAATAGTTTCAAGTATTGCTATCTAGTTCTATTTGTGCACACTTAAATACTTTCAAGTATTGCTATCTAGTTCTATTTGTACACACTTAAATACTTTCAAGTATTGCTATCTAGTTCTATTTGTGCACACTTAAATAGTTTCAAGTATTGCTATCTAGTTCTATTTGTACACACTTAAATACTTTCAAGTATTGCTATCTAGTTCTATTTGTACACACTTAGATACTTTTAAGTATTGCTATCTAGTTCTATTTGTGCACACTTAAATACTTTCAAGTATTGCTATCTAGTTCTATTTGTGCACACTTAAATACTTTCAAGTATTGCTATCTAGTTCTATTTGTACACACTTAAATAGTTTCAAGTATTGCTATCTAGTTCTATTTGTACACACTTAAATACTTTCAAGTATTGCTATCTAGTTCTATTTGTGCACACTTAAATAGTTTCAAGTATTGCTATCTAGTTCTATTTGTACACACTTAAATAGTTTCAAGTATTGCTATCTAGTTCTATTTGTACACACTTAGATACTTTTAAGTATTGCTATCTAGTTCTATTTGTGCACACTTAAATACTTTCAAGTATTGCTATCTAGTTCTATTTGTACACACTTAAATACTTTCAAGTATTGCTATCTAGTTCTATTTGTGCACACTTAAATAGTTTCAAGTATTGCTATCTAGTTCTATTTGTGCACACTTAAATACTTTCAAGTATTGCTATCTAGTTCTATTTGTACACACTTAAATACTTTCAAGTATTGCTATCTAGTTCTATTTGTGCACACTTAAATAGTTTCAAGTATTGCTATCTAGTTCTATTTGTACACACTTAAATACTTTCAAGTATTGCTATCTAGTTCTATTTGTACACACTTAAATACTTTCAAGTATTGCTATCTAGTTCTATTTGTACACACTTAAATACTTTCAAGTATTGCTATCTAGTTCTATTTGTGCACACTTAAATACTTTCAAGTATTGCTATCTAGTTCTATTTGTGCACACTTAAATAGTTTCAAGTATTGCTATCTAGTTCTATTTGTACACATATAAATAGTTTCTAGTATTGCTATATAGTTATATTTGTACACACTTAAATACTTTTAAGTATTGCTATCTAGTTCTATTTGTGCACACTTAAATACTTTCAAGTATTGCTATCTAGTTCTATTTGTGCACACTTAAATAGTTTCAAGTATTGCTATCTAGTTCTATTTGTACACATATAAATAGTTTCTAGTATTGCTATATAGTTATATTTGTACACACTTAAATATTTTCAAGTATTGCTATCTAGTTCTATTTGTGCACACTTAAATACTTTCAAGTATTGCTATCTAGTTCTATTTGTGCACACTTAAATAGTTTCAAGTATTGCTATCTAGTTCTATTTGTACACACTTAAATAGTTTCAAGTATTGCTATCTAGTTCTATTTGTACACACTTAAATAGTTTCAAGTATTGCTATCTAGTTCTATTTGTACACACTTAAATAGTTTCAAGTATTGCTATCTAGTTCTATTTGTACACATATAAATAGTTTCTAGTATTGCTATATAGTTATATTTGTACACACTTAAATACTTTTAAGTATTGCTATCTAGTTCTATTTGTACACACTTAAATAGTTTCAAGTATTGCTATCTAGTTCTATTTGTGCACACTTAAATAGTTTCAAGTATTGCTATCTAGTTCTATTTGTGCACACTTAAATAGTTTCAAGTATTGCTATCTAGTTCTATTTGTACACACTTAGATACTTTTAAGTATTGCTATCTAGTTCTATTTGTGCACACTTAAATACTTTCAAGTATTGCTATCTAGTTCTATTTGTACACACTTAAATACTTTCAAGTATTGCTATCTAGTTCTATTTGTACACACTTAAATACTTTCAAGTATTGCTATCTAGTTCTATTTGTGCACACTTAAATACTTTCAAGTATTGCTATCTAGTTCTATTTGTACACACTTAAATAGTTTCAAGTATTGCTATCTAGTTCTATTTGTGCACACTTAAATAGTTTCAAGTATTGCTATCTAGTTCTATTTGTACACACTTAAATAGTTTCAAGTATTGCTATCTAGTTCTATTTGTGCACACTTAAATACTTTCAAGTATTGCTATCTAGTTCTATTTGTACACACTTAAATACTTTCAAGTATTGCTATCTAGTTCTATTTGTACACACTTAAATACTTTCAAGTATTGCTATCTAGTTCTATTTGTACACACTTAAATACTTTCAAGTATTGCTATCTAGTTCTATTTGTGCACACTTAAATACTTTCAAGTATTGCTATCTAGTTCTATTTGTACACACTTAAATAGTTTCAAGTATTGCTATCTAGTTCTATTTGTACACACTTAAATACTTTCAAGTATTGCTATCTAGTTCTATTTGTACACACTTAAATACTTTCAAGTATTGCTATCTAGTTCTATTTGTACACACTTAAATACTTTCAAGTATTGCTATCTAGTTCTATTTGTACACACTTAAATAGTTTCAAGTATTGCTATCTAGTTCTATTTGTACACACTTAAATACTTTCAAGTATTGCTATCTAGTTCTATTTGTGCACACTTAAATACTTTCAAGTATTGCTATCTAGTTCTATTTGTACACACTTAAATACTTTCAAGTATTGCTATCTAGTTCTATTTGTACACACTTAAATACTTTCAAGTATTGCTATCTAGTTCTATTTGTACACACTTAAATAGTTTCAAGTATTGCTATCTAGTTCTATTTGTACACACTTAAATACTTTCAAGTATTGCTATCTAGTTCTATTTGTGCACACTTAAATACTTTCAAGTATTGCTATCTAGTTCTATTTGTACACACTTAAATAGTTTCAAGTATTGCTATCTAGTTCTATTTGTACACACTTAAATACTTTCAAGTATTGCTATCTAGTTCTATTTGTACACACTTAAATACTTTCAAGTATTGCTATCTAGTTCTATTTGTACACACTTAAATAGTTTCAAGTATTGCTATCTAGTTCTATTTGTACACACTTAAATACTTTCAAGTATTGCTATCTAGTTCTATTTGTGCACACTTAAATAGTTTCAAGTATTGCTATCTAGTTCTATTTGTGCACACTTAAATACTTTCAAGTATTGCTATCTAGTTCTATTCGTACACACTTAAATACTTTCAAGTATTGCTATCTAGTTCTATTTGTACACACTTAAATACTTTCAAGTATTGCTATCTAGTTCTATTTGTACACACTTAAATAGTTTCAAGTATTGCTATCTAGTTCTATTTGTGCACACTTAAATACTTTCAAGTATTGCTATCTAGTTCTATTTGTACACACTTAAATAGTTTCAAGTATTGCTATCTAGTTCTATTTGTACACACTTAAATACTTTCAAGTATTGCTATCTAGTTCTATTTGTACACACTTAAATACTTTCAAGTATTGCTATCTAGTTCTATTTGTACACACTTAAATAGTTTCAAGTATTGCTATCTAGTTCTATTTGTGCACACTTAAATACTTTCAAGTATTGCTATCTAGTTCTATTTGTGCACACTTAAATAGTTTCAAGTATTGCTATCTAGTTCTATTTGTACACACTTAAATAGTTTCAAGTATTGCTATCTAGTTCTATTTGTGCACACTTAAATACTTTCAAGTATTGCTATCTAGTTCTATTTGTGCACACTTAAATAGTTTCAAGTATTGCTATCTAGTTCTATTTGTACACACTTAAATAGTTTCAAGTATTGCTATCTAGTTCTATTTGTACACACTTAAATAGTTTCAAGTATTGCTATCTAGTTCTATTTGTACACACTTAAATACTTTCAAGTATTGCTATCTAAAACTAATAATTCTCGTCAATATCAACCATTTGTTTGCATTCACTTGATTGGTTTCAAGTATTGCTATTTAACACGAATAAATCTATTTAGTATTAATTATTTGTTGCACATAGTTAAATAGTTTCGAGGATTGCTATTTACGATATTAATTCAATTTCATCATCATCATCACATCATCATGTCACACTGCCAGCACGGATCTCCCTGACATTCTTTCGTCACCCGTCTCTATCGTCCTTCGCTCTCGGGAAGTCTTCCAGGCTATATCCTGTATCAGCACAGAGCTGTTGTATATAGGTTTTAGTTGGTCGTCCTGCCTTTGTTCGTCCATGTTAAAGGGTTCACAGGAGTATATCGCTTATGAGTTGTTCCTTACTTCTTCAGCAGTGCCCTGCATGTCTGATTCGTCAAACTTGGATAGTTTTCGTGATGGGTGGTAGGTGGCCGTATAGCTGCAGTTTTGTGGAATGTTGCCTCCAGGACTTGTTCAATATTCCTCATAGAATATCAGTCATCTCTTTGCATTCAGTTATATGGTTAAACAGTTCTATTTGACCAATAAATGGGACCCTAAAAGATACTATTATTTTGGGCCGGAGTGAATTTGGGAGTAATGGCAATGAAGGGGCACTCCACATATCGCAAAATTCCAAAAATGGAGCCTCACCATCAAATGCCATTTACTGTCATACCCAGATCGTTAGTATTATTTGCCATATAGATTGGACCCTAAAAGGAACAACCACTTCAGGTTCGAGTGGATATGGCACTAATGGCAATTACAGGGTATCCCAGAGATCCTGGACAGGAACCTCACTATCACATGTAGTTAAGTGTCATACAAAGGACACTAGTTCTATTTGTCCCAAAGATGTGACACTAAAAGTTACAACCAGTCCGGGCTAGAGTAAACTAGGGAGTAATATCAATGTAGGAGTACTCCAATTCCCCAAAATCCGTGACTTGAGCCTCACAATCAAATAGTTTTGTCTTATATTCAGAATACTCATGAGGAGAATGTTTTACCCCTCTGTAGAGATGCTGTCGGTGTATTCTACAGCCTTGTTGAGGGGACGAACAAGGTTGCCACTTGTTCCCGGTAACAAAAGGGACACACAAACAACATTACGCTGCATCTGATCATAAGGCTACAGTCATAGAATTTTGGGAAATGTGGAGTTCCTCTTCAGTGCCATTACTTCCAGGTCCACTCTGATCGGTAGTACCAGTTAGAATACCATCTGTGGTTCAAATAGAACTGTTCATTAGTTATTAGAAGCTATACAGCTGTAAGCAAATTATTTGAATCAAATATAAATAGAATTACTAATGTTAGATTGCAATACTTAAACCATTTAATTATATGCCAACAAATGATTAATATTAAACAGAATCTTTAGTGTTGGATAGGAATACTTGAAACTATATGACTGTGAGTAAACAGATGAGGCCCGGCTCGTCTGAAAATAATATTACTTACAAACACCTGAAGAAGGCCGTAGGACATATCGGCCGAAACGTTGTGGAAATAACAATAAAGATGAAGACAATAGTCCAAAAACCCTTAATGATAAAAATCATTAAGCTCCGTCTCAGAAATTTAGACAACTAATTAACAGAATCAGTTTGTGTTTTTTCTATCAGAGGTATACCGATACGTATCGTATCGTGACCAGACTGTTTCTTCACATACCAATTTAGCAAACTGACAGTTATTAGTGAGTTCGGTTCTGCATACTCCTAGTGCCTAGTGCCATAACTAAGCAAAAGCTTAGTAGTCATATTTTCACTATCTTTTAATTCGTATATCACTGTCCAAATGTCCTTGTTCCATTGTTGATTTTATTCAAGCCTGGACCAGATTCTTCCCTATACTTTTAATAGTGAGTTACATTAGATTTGTCCTGCAATCTGAAAAGCTAGGCTGCTGAACAGCGAAAATAAAAGAACGGGCACTTGCACAAGAAATTGTTTACGTGAAAACATTATTCACACAACACTTCACATGGGATAAACAATTATCTTCTCCTAGGCTATATTCAACACACAAACACTTACACACACACACAGACATATGTATATATATATATATATATATATATATATATATAGATATAGCCACACTGAAGAGTTCTAATAGAACGAAACAGTCTGTCTGAGGATGACAATATATATATAGCATCCATATATATATATATATATATATATAGCATCCAGCCTGGTCGGATGGGACGGTAGAATATTCTAACTGTTGGTCTAGTGGGTAGAGTGTTCGCCAATGGTCCGGGAGACCTGGGTTCAATCCTATCAAAGACTTTTAAAATGGTACTTGATACCTCCTTGCTTAACACTCAGCAATATGAGGTACGTACCGAGGGTAAAGTGGGAAAATCCCGGGAAAGGAGTAGCGCCCTCCCCTACACCTCGGTGTAGTAGCTATCGAAAAGGGAGCCTTCTGGTCACCCTTGACTACGGTCGCCAACTTTACTTACATCTCTGAGAAGCGGTAAAACCTTGTACTTGACGAGTGTCCTAACATGACGCTAAACAGCATCTGATAGTGAGACTCCAATCCTGGTGCTTTGGGGAATGTAGAGTGACCCTTCGTTGCCATCGCTCTTAGGTCCGTTCTGACCGGAATGGAAGTTCCTGTCAGGGTCCCAACTATGTATCTTAATAGAACTGTTTAACTGGAGGTGCCCGTGGTGTAATGGTTATCGTCGCAGGAAATGTACACGGCGACATGAGTTCTAATCCTGGACGAGACTAATTGCATTTCACATAGCACTAATAATAATACCCTTGGGAAAGGTATGAATCCAATTATTCTCCCTCCAGCTATGGATAAATAGTTGGGCAGACTAGGTTCTTCAGCCTTGGTGAGGCAACTAGTCTAGGAGATGGAAAACTCTGAATTGAAACCTGTTAAACCCCGCTTAAAAATTGACCTTGTGTCATATCCAACCCGAGCGGAGGGGTTGGTAAATATGAATAGAACTGTTTAATCATTTACTATACTTGAAACCATTAAACACTGTGCAAACAAATGATTGAAATTAAATTGAAGTAGCACTAGATAGCAATGCTTGAAACCATTTAACTGTGTGCAAACAAATGAGCTTAGGCTTATTTTAAAATGTTACACACAAAGTATTTCTTATACAAATGATATATATATATATATATATATATATATATATTGTCATCCGCAGACAGACCTGTTTCGTTCTATCAGAACTCTTCAGTGTGGCTAGACAGGCTAGATTCCCGAAGCTGGGATCGAAACCTGACTGACTGAAACACCAACCCGAGTCTCTATCACTCAGCCACGAGAAAACCAGCGCAAGCGAAGGAAATTTAAACGCTTATATATCACATTTGTTTTTTATAAAATATATCCGCTCAACGGCTACCGAGAGCTCAATTCATTTGAAGAGCCTTGCTTTACGCTAGTGGCAACCATTACTTCCCTCGCTAGAGAGCTCAACTCCACAGGGGTAGAGGAGCATATATATATATATATATATATATATATATATATATATATATATACATATATATATATAAAGGAATTGGTACTAAATAACCTACAAGTGTTGATATGCCAATAAAACAGAATCAACCATCCAACCAATCTAACATCCTGATGGTGAGTCCTCCCCAAATGAAATGTCCTACGTATCGCACTAAACACTACTAGGTGCTAAATGTCCAGTTCTGGAGCACTGCCGAGTGATGAGTCATCCCTTTGTTCATATTCCTCTCAGGAATTGTTCTCCTGTTAAAATCCCATCCATGGGTCAAAATTGATCTGTTTGTGTGGAATACTTGAAACCACATAACTAAATTATTTTGAAGTATTATGAGACAATTAAAACTGTTTGATTCCTTGAGATACTTGACACCAAAAAACTTGTCACAAAATACAATATTAGATAGGAATACTTGAAACGATATACAAGGATCATTAAATATGTTTCCAGACTTTTTTTTCGTATGGCCACTTTTATTGATAGTACACACAGAAAACTCTAGACCCCTTCGAAGTAATCTCCTCCGGCTGTAATGCCCTTGTTGTACCGTCCCAACAACTTCTGGATGGCCCCATGGAAGTCCTCTTGTGTGAGCGTGTCAATGATCTTCGTCACAGCCTCTTTCATCTCCTTAATTGTCTCATAACGACAGCCTCTGAGCTTAGGGAATAAGCAAAAGTCACTGTGAGCAAGGTCTGGACTATAGGGAGGCTGAGGAACTGTTTTGATGCCATCTTGATCAAATAGTCTGTGACAAGGATAGAGTTGTGGACTGGTGGATTGTCCTGGTGGAAATGCCACTGACCCGATTTGAAGAGTGCTGGTCTCTTCCGATGGAATCTCTTCCTGAACTTCCTTAAAACCTCAACATAGTATTCCTTGTTGACTATCTGTCCAGTGGCAACCCAGGGCATGTAGATCATGCCAATGCTGTAAAAAAAAGGGATCATCAAAAGTTTGTGGTTGGATTTGCTCTGTCTGGCCTTCTTGGGTCTGGGAGAGCCAACATGCTTCCACTGGGAACTCTGTCACTTGGTCTCTGGGTCATAGCAGTAGATCCAGCTTTCATCGCATAGCATTTTTCCAAGTTTAAAAGAGAATTTTATTGCATATCGTTCTTCTAAAGTCCAGATTGCATTTTTGAAATTCACCTGCTGTGGCAATCAGGCTTTAGTAGGGTGTATTCCAATTCCTGCAGTAGCTGTTCATTTCAACCTGAAATCATAAAAATTGGTCTGTCATCTCATAAGATGTATAGCAATAACATACTGAATTTTCAAAAGTCTACAACAAATTTAAATGCCTGTACAAAAATGTCTGGAAACTTATTGAAAGCACCACATATCTTGAAAGGATAATTTTTTACAGAGGTCTAGTTATTTAAAAGTATTAAATTACTTAAAATAGATTCAGCAATATAAAATCAACAAAGGTTGATACTCTATAAAGGGCCGAGTCGGCTTGGGCTATAGAATATACCAACTCTCTGCAGAGGAGTAAAACTCCCTCAACGAGTGTCCTGTATATGACACTAAATAATCTGATGGTGAGGCTCCAGTAATGCTGGGGCTTTGGGGAATGTGGAGTACCCCATTATTTCTATCGTTCCCAGGTCCACTCAGGCTTTGAGTAGTAGCATCCGATAGGGTTCTATCTATGGGTCAAATAGAACTAAACTGTAATTCCGTTAAACTGAATTGTTTGAAATTAACTGTTTTTCCATTGAAGTGTGAGTAAACAAAAAACTGCACTTATACTAAACTGAATTGTTTGAAACTGATTTCGGACTTAGATGACCCGAAAAGGGTTGATATACCGTAAAACAAAATAAACAACCATGCAATAAAACCAACCAACCAACCAAACAAACAAACAAACAAACAAACAAATATATATATATATAAATATATATGTGTGTGTGTTTGTGTAAGACGTAGCCTGGGTGATTAAAAAAATATATTTGTATTTTTGGGGTCCAGCCAACATTTTATCAGTTCACACTGTTACTTGTTTCGTTTCATCCCCAGCCAGAAAAAGAGAGAGAATCCAAAGAACCATTCTTCTCTTATAAAGGTTCTCAGAACAGCAAACCTCACATTCCTGTCTGTGTGGGTGGTACACTAACAACCATTGATGGAATCGGATTCAGGCAACTCTTTTTTATTGCTGCTTTCTATTGATTTTCATTTAATGTTCTCATATTTTACAGGTAACATGAAATTTCAGGGGTCATCTTCTTAGCATTGTGGCAAACATGCTGGACTGCGACATCGAAGTGAGCGTGTTCGAACTTAAGTTGCGATCCCCGGTACCTGATAATGCATATCATTTTGCATTCAGCTCACCGATTAAGAATTTAAAAATTTTAATAGCATGAGCCGGAAAAATTCAAGATTCTGTTGGATGTGTAAACAACCGCCCCCTCCCCAACCAATGAATGGCATTTTTATTCTTGAAATGAAAAAAACATGAAACATTTGACAAAGAATATTCCTACACCTGCAGTAGAAATTTAAGATTATTTGAACGAGAATTGGTCAAGTTATTAGATTACGAAATGATAACAATGTTTTTTCGAAACACACTGTACAAGGGTTCTTCCAAAAGTCCTAAGCCTTACCCAGAAAGAAGAGCCATAACTGAACATTATTATTATGGTACCTCAGTACCACTTCTTGTAAAGCTAGAAAAACTAATTCAGATTTTTCTATTTTCAAAAAGTTCTAGGCCTTACCCAGAAAGAAGAGCTATAACTTAACATTATTATTATGGTACCTCAGTACCACTTCTTGTAAAGCTAGAAAAACTAATTCAGATTTTTCTAGCTTCAAAAAGTTCTAAGCCTTATCCAGAAAGAAGAGCCATAACTGAACATTATTGTTATGATAACACACTTCCACTTCTTATAAAACTAGAAAAACTAATTTAGATTTTCCTTGAAAAGCTAATTCAGTTGGTTGGTTTTTAAAATGGTACAACAACCCTTGTGCATTACATTAAGAATATATGATTTGTAAACAAATATTTTGGTTGGATTGTTTAATGGTATATCAACCTTCGTCGGGTATTTAATACCAAAGAACAGTAGTGGTACTATTTAACCCATTGCTGGGAGTATTTGTCCCGAGTGTACTGCGATCCCGCAGTCCACCGCTTTACCTATTACACCACTGGGAGTAATGTCAATGAAGGGATGCTTCAGATTCCTCCAAACTCCAGAACTAAAACCTCACCATCGGATGTAGTTTAGTGTCATATCCCGAACGCTCGTTAAAGGGGAGGCTTTTATCCCTCAGTAGAGATTTTGTCGGCGTATTCTACAGCACCAGTTGACTGGGCTTGCGAATTCAAATTTTTCTAGTGGTAGTGTGTGGCCATTCAGCTATGCACTTCTTCCTGGGTGACGCTTAGACATTTTTGAACGACCCTCGTAGATAGAATACATTGTACACTCAAAATGGCTCTTTTACTTAAGACGAAATAACAACAGACAAAGAATCCACAGGTTAACAGGCAACATTTCCACTTCAACGGTTCGGATTTTAACAGAGTTGCCAGGTTGACCATCTTAGAAACAATCAGGAAAAAACTACATTGGTAATTACAGAAACACAAAAAGATGAATGGATAAAACGTTTGCAAACCATTGTGGGTTATTCAAAGCCATAACCTGTTTTTACATTCGCTAATGGCCCAGAAGACCTGGGTTCAATCCTAGGTCAAGTCATACCAAAGACTCAAAAAATGGTACTTTATGCCTCCTTGCTTAACACGCAGCATTATAAGGTACAGATCGAGGGTAAAATGGAGCAATCCAGGAAAAGGAGTTGCACCCTCCCCACACCTTGGTGTAGTAGCTATCGAAAAGAGAGCCTTCGACTAAGGTCGCCAACTTTACTTACTTTATTTAGATGTATATTATTTGTAAAGCCATTTTGTAGATACATTATTAAACGAGCCTAAGCTCGATATTGTCTCGACCTCCCGCTAGACAGGACTTGACACAAGGTCAATGGCACGAAGGTCGATTATTGTGGGGATTAGGAGATGGGAAGGTCGGGCACGAGCCGAAGCTCGAGCCTTGCTTGATTATGCCGGTCATCGACCTACTTAGTGCAATATGGGCCTGATGAGCCGAGCTGGACATGGACCCAAGTGTTGGTCCAGTCACGTATGCCTGATTATAGTTTAAACTGGACTTAAATGAGCCAAAGCTCATTCTTTTGTACACAGTTAAATGTTTTCATATATTTCTACCTAACAAATATTTCAATTTACTATTAATCTTATGTTTGTGGTCAGCAAATTGGTTACAAGTATTGCTGTTTAACACTAATTATTCTATTCACCATTATTCATTCGTTTGTACACAGTTAAATGTTTTCATATATTTCTACCTAACAAATATTTCAATTTACTATTAATCTTATGTTTGTGGACAGCAAATTGGTTACAAGTATTGCTGTTTAACACTAATTATTCTATTCACCATTATTCATTCGTTTGCACACAGGTAAATGGCTCCAAGTATTGCTATTTGTCACTAACAATTGAATTAAACATCTGTCATTTGTCTACATACAGTGAAATGATCAAACAGTTCTATTTCAAGCAATTCAATTTAGCATATGTCATTCGTTTCCTCTCAGTTTAGATGTCAAATAATTGTATTTGACCTATAGATAGGATCAAATCAGGTGCTCCCACTTCGGGCCTGATTTGACCTGGGAGCAATGGCAGTGAAGGGGTACTTTGAATTCCCCAAAGCTCCAGTGTTACTGGAGCTTTACCATCAGATTGTTTAGTGTCATACCAGGACATTCATTGTGGGTAGGTGAAGGACAGTCTTACCTCTCTGTAGAGAAACAGTCGGCGTATTCTACGGCTCCAGCCAACTGGACTCCAAATGGATTTATCATCAAACTAAATGGTAATGCTTTGAAATAGGATGGTCAGATTTGGAGTGACATATAAACACTTGAATAAACAAACAAATAAACGAAGCAGTAACAATTAATTTAAAGCCAATTTCTCCCATGTTTATGATATATGTTTTAAACGAAGAACTCATTGATAGGTGTCCTGACATTAGATTTATATGGTTCAGTTAAAGACCCTTGGTTACATGTAATTAATTTTCATTCAACGAATACATATAGCCCAGGAAGTACCCGTGATGTAAAGGTTATCGTCGCAGGAAATGTACACGGCGACACGAGTTCAAATCCTGGACGAGACATTGCATTTCACATAGCACTAATACCCTTGGGAAAGGCATGAATGCAATTATTCTCCCTCCAGCTATGGGTAAATAGTAGGACAGACTAGGTTCTTCAGCCTTGGTGAGGCAATTAATCTAGGAGAAGGAAAACTCTGAATTCAAACCTGTTAAACCTTGAGTTATATCCTGCCCGAGCGGAGGGGTTGGGTAAATATGATATAGCCCAGTCAGCTGGGGCTGTAGAATACACCGACTGCATCTCTGCAAAGGGGTAAAAGCCCACAACGAGTGTCCTGGATATGACACCAAACAATCTGATGGTGAGGCTCCGGTAATGCTGGAGCTTTGGGGAATGCGGAGTACCCTTTCATTGCCATTGCTCCCAGGTTCACTTTGACCGGGAGTGGTAGCACCTGATAGGGCCCTATCTATGGGTCAAATAGAACTGTTTGATATTTTAACTAAGTGCAAACAAATTACTTCTTCTATATTGAATTGTTAGAAATAGAAATGTTTGATCATTCAACAGTGTGTAAAAAATGACTGATGTTTAATTGAATCGTTAGTGATAAACAGTAATATTTAGAATTATTTAACTTTGTTGACTTATGCTAAATTGACTTCTTAGAAATAGAACTGTTTGATCATTTAACTGTATGTATCTGCAAAATGGGTTTACAAATCATATATTTAATAAATATGTAAAAACAGGATTTGGCATTAAATAACCAACAATGGTTGATATGCCATAAAACGAAAACCAAAATAAACCAACAAACCAAACCAACGAATAGTTATGCAACGTCACCAAGTCATTTTTCGTTGATTTTTGGTATCATATCAACTCTTTTATGAGTTGCCCAGTCGGCTTGGGCTGTAAAATACACCGACTACATCTCTGCAGAGGAGTAAGACCCGCCCCAACGAGTGTCCAGGATATGACACTAAACAATCTGATGGTGAGGTTCCAGTAATGCTAGAGCTTTAGGGAATGCAGAGCACTCCTTCATTGTCATTGCTACTAGGTCCACTCTGGCCCGGAGTGGTAGCACCTGATGGGGTCCTATCTTTGAGTTAAATAGAACTAACTTATACTTATGCTAAACTGAATTGTTTGAATTAGAACTGTTTGACTAAACGGAATAGCTTGAAATAGAAATGTTTTTGACAATTAAACTGCACTTACATTTAAACTGTGTGTTAATACCAAACTGAATTGTTTGAAATGGAACTGTTTTTGACATTAAAACTCTACTTACACTAAACTGAATTGTTTAATATAGAACTGTTTTGACATTTAACAGTGTAAACAAAATACGTACTTATACTAAACTGAATTAACTGAATTAGATCTGTTTGAATAAATTAAATAGCTTGAAATAGAAATCATATTGACAATCAAACTGTGTACTTATACTAAACTGAATTGTTTGAAATAGAACAGATTATTTGTAAAAAAAATGGATTTGGCGTTAAATAACCTACAAATGTTGATATTCCATAAAAAACCAACCAACCATCTTTAAAATCCTATTTAAAAAAAAACTTTCTATAATGCAGCCATTTTTTAAACACCCTGTATATGATTTGTTTACACCGACTGAAAAACAAATCAATGAAAATCGAGTGGGTATTGTTTGTTGTTATAATAAATTGCTCGGGCATCTAACATCAGTCGGGTTAAATGAACAAACAAGTTATTATAAATAACAACAACAACAACAATAATAATAATAATAATAATAATAATATAAAAAGCAAGAGATGT